>JBBMKA010062744.1:0-17155 GCA_037833695.1 Sechiopsis laciniata
GATGACAATCCCTACGCTTGCTCCATCATGTAGTTCTACTTGTAGCAAAGCCACCCTCTTTGCTTCATTATTAATTTTAATGAAATATGTATAATATATAATTTATGTCTCAATTTTCTACCCTTCAAAACTTGCTATATCCCTTCTGTTTTGATTTTCTTGATCTGATGGTTTGTGTAGTGTTTTGATAGAACATGTAATTTTGTATATTGTTTGAAGTAAATAGTACTAAAGTTGCCTAAAAACTAAAACTCAAAAACTTAATTTCATGGGCTATGAGTTTGTTATGTAATTTATTATTATTTTTTTTTTTTCCGAAATTGAAAAATCCGAGGTTCGCTCCATTATACATGAGGTAACCACGTCCGTCCCTAAGAATTTGTTATGTAAATTGAATTAAATAAGTACCATGATTCCTTCTCCTCACTTGTGAATTTGGAAACTCGTAAGAAACTCAACAAATATAAAACAATTTTATTCGAATGGAAATGACATTACCGTTTTGAACTCAAGATTTCAAGATTTCCTATTATTATACTATGTATCACTTATCAACTCAAAAGTTTAAAGTCATGGGTTATGGTAAATTTAACTATACCTATTATTATCCCCGCATCTTCAACTGGACCACTGTTGCCCCCTTTGGTCCCTCGACATTGATTGAATACTTTCTTGGGGGGGTCACCCCTTCAGGAACAGAGCTAAAATCCTAAGGGAATATTTTGTTAGAGCTTTCCTCTTTTCTTTTCATTTTGTAAATTCCTTGGTAGATATGATAAATACATTTGTTTTGCAGGTATAATGTATCGATGTAGAGAAGTATTTGAATTTACATATAGTATTAGATCATGTTTTGAGTTTTATTAATAACTTGTTAAAAGTTAAACATGTTTTTAAACAACACGTAGTTGTTAGGATGAGAGTTTTTTTTAGTTCAACGATATTTGAGATAGAGAATTCGAATTTATGACCTCGTAATCATAAACACAATAATGTTTAGGATGAAGGTTAAGTATACATTAATGTGTAGGAGAATCATGCATGTTCATAAAATTAAGTACATTCATGAATTTAGTACAAGGTTTCTATAATATGAATAATTAAGGCAAAAAAAAGAAGGAAGAAAGATAAGAGACAGACACAGTAAAATATTTGATATTAAGAAAATGCCATCTCAGAAATCGAAAGCAATACATATAGAAATTCTAAGAATCAAAATAGTATTTAAATCGACAAAAAGAACCATATTAGCCAGATTGGCATTTCTCCTTAACTTTTAGTTAGTTTTCTATTCTAAATTGAAAAAAATAAAACTTTGAGTTCAATATAGGTTGCATCATCCAAGTTTTGGCAATTCAGCTACGTGGCAGATTGTCATTAACTGGCCTGAGAATAAGTTGGGTTGAAAAAAATTTAATGACTCATTTTATAGCTCAATTAATAACTATATAACCATAAAAATTGAGGTCAAAGTAAGCATAACTTAACTGACATCTTGAATGTATTATGAATACATTGATCTATAATTCGAATCTGATCTCAACCTCCATATTAAAAAAAACCACAAAAACTATGTACAACTCAAATAGCATCCTAGACATGCTCGTCTAAATTTGCCTATTTAGTGGGAAATTGCAACTTGAATGTAGTACCAAGGTGTCTATAGAAATTCAGAGGTCGCAAATGACAGCAGGCCTCTTTACTACTTTCTATTTCTTTATTTTTTAAGAGAATATATTTTTATAAGTTTCATGTAAATTTTGAGTTAATAATTCACCTTTTTAACGGTTCATTCAATAAAAAATTTAGTTCAAAATTTTAAAATTTATTATTATTTATTTAATTCATGTTAATAATGTGTTTAGAAACAAAGCATAAAATTAAAAGTTGATTATTTATTATACTTTAGGTGTATACATGTGTGTCAATAAACTAAAATATCATGAATTTGAATTCTTAACTTTTAATTATTATTTAACTAAAAAATATGTAAAAACTATTTTTAAAATCAATTAAGAATAATTGAGGTGGATAATTAAAATTCATAAGTTTTTTTATCATAGCCACATAATTGTTGTTAATTACTCACACCAACCCACATTGATTGGACCTGTTTGTTTTGTCTTTAATTATATAAATTATTTGCTAGGAATAAGAATAAATCAAACTATATATAGCTGTATTAAAATAAGTAGGCGTCCTGGCAATAAAAAATAGTAGACCAAGGTTTCGTCCAAGTCAGCCTTGGGCATTTAATTTCATTAAATTTATAGGGTATGTTTTATTTAATAATCTTATTTATTAGGAATTCTAGATTTAACGAAATAAGTGGGTGACACGATTGGTTATCTGTGATTTGGTGTTAATCCATTTCTACTTTACCGTCATACTTAAAAAAAATAAAATAAAATAAATAAATAAATAAAAATTCTAGATTTAATGTTTAGAATATTATTAAATAATATTTTCTCTTTTTATACTATATATATATATATATGATTGAAATCAATAGAAAGGCAGAACATTTTGGTCATTATTTTATTTTAAGTTTATCATAGTATTCTCTAAATTAGAGAATTTTTTATTTTACATAAACCTAAAAGAATGTGTTTGGCCTCAAGAATAATGTTCGACGACAGTTGACACTGTCTGGTGTTCCATGGAACAATTGTGAATTCGTCGTGAGCGGAAATTTGGTGGTATAACGTCCGAGTGAGTTGTGTTTTTATTGTGGTGCAATTATTTGGAATTAAATTAGTGCCAATTGCTACTTGCGGTGGATTCAAAAAGTAGAAGCAAGTGATTAAAAAAAAATAAAGTAAAATTAAAGAATTGTTGCTAGTAATTATTGTTGGTGAAAATTAAGGATTCAATGAAATATAATTTAGGGACTCTTAGAACTTTAATGTTACTTGCGATGCATTGTTCACTAGAATTATTGTTTTGTTTTAATTGTTGCTGGAAGTGAATTAATTGCTACTTGCAGTGAAATTTATGCTGGCAGGTGCATTTTGATGTTTCAAGTTCAAATTCTTGAAATTGAGATTGGTGTAAATTAATGAGAATTTACTTTCACCAGCACATTCTACCTCTTATATTATATTTGCAACACAATTTCTAAAATAATTCATCTATAATACATGATTTTCTATCAATGATAAAACTGAACCAGTGATAGAATGAGTCTACCAGTGATAGAATTTAATGAGCGATAGAACTCTATCACTAATTGAATTCTATCGATGATAGAACTCAATTTAGATTTCCTACTACAAATGACTTTGTCTTATAGAGAGAAATACTTTGCCATTTTTTATTATACATGTAAAACCTCCTAAATTAATTATATTAATCTGGTTTTGCAATTAAAAATAATAAAAAAAACAATTATTGTAGAACATGCTGATTTGTACAAATCGGTGATTGAAGGAAATTTAGATTGTGTGCATAACTTGTTGAACTTTCGTGAATTGCATTTTGTTTCTATGGATGAAGACGTTGATGTTCCTAAAGTCACTAGGTATGGTTTTACCGACAATATAAATAATTTGCATTCTATTAATTCATGTGATATTGGGGATGCAGATAGAGCAAATGATAAGCGTCAAATGTTACTTGATTTTACAAAGCTAGAGGTCCTTCTAGGATCCTTGTAAAAACTCACAATAAAGGCTAACTTAGATCACACTTAAAATCTAAAATTGTCACTCCTAGATCCTAAGACAACTCACTCTAGAATTAGTTTGATCAAGACTAATCCAATGAATTGATTTAACTTCAAACCTAAAACAAGGTTTGAAAAAAAATGAAACACCAAATGAGGTTCAAGAAAACACAAGTTTTTAATTAATCAAATCTGTCCAAAATGAAGTATTACAAGCCCTTTTAAAGGCCAAAGGGTCGTGCATGCCTTGGAATACAAAATGACTCAAAAAGCTAATAAATACATTTTGTAGAAAATAAGACTTAGGAAGTCAAAAGTCAATTTCACATCATTTGAGAGGCTTAAATATTGGACAAAATGGTAGATATGCTTTAAATAAACCCAACTAACTTTCTAGAAGGTCACTTGCAATTATGAGCGTGGTTGACAAGTTTTGAAAATGAAAGTCCCAAAATATAAAAATCGAGAAATGACATTATTTAAAATTCTGCATTGTAATTTTATAATCCTCTTGAAATTTTCTTTTCTTACTTCTTGTAATTCCTCTTTCATGTGAAAATAATAAGTCGGTGGTGCGATTCGTATCATCCCCCCTTTCTTTATAAGGATTTGTCCTCAAATCAAAATCTTTATGTCCTTTTTATAACAATTTATGCTTGCTGTCATGGATGAACTTGGAAGCAAATTTGGAGTATTTCATCATAATAAAAGTTGGTATTGTGTTTATTGTCATTCTTTACTTTAGAAGGAAGCTTCGATTCAATATGTTGTAAAAGTTCATTTGCCTCATGTAAAATCTTAAAAGAAACATTAGAGAAACATGGTTTGAGCTCGCCCGTTAGATAATAAGTTCCTTTATATAAAAGTCTAAAGTATTTTGAAAACAAAATAGATTTATCCTCACTAGCTCTTTCACACAAGTTCACATCATTGACTTTTCTCTTCTTTTTCTGTGTCGGCCATAAACTAATCTTGTGCTTATCCCTCTCACTCATTTTCTCATAAGATTCTTTTTCGATAAATTCATATGCTTTTGTCTTGGCCTTTTGTGCCTTTTTCCTTAACTAACACACATCAACATGTACATCATAAAGAGTAGGATTTACAATAGTATAACGGATACAAGAAAACAAGTCTGCACTATCTAATTCCTTATTAACCTCATTAACATGTGTTGCAACTAAACCATAAAGCATTTCATTTTCAATTTTACCATTTTCATCTTCAACCATAAACTTAGTTTCAGCCCACAAACTATTATTTTCCAAAGATGATTGAGTATTCAAAATTGATTTAGGATGAGTGTATCTTGTAGACATCCTTCTGCGATGTACACTTCTTTCTTCCATATCTTCTTGCATCATTTTCAACATATCTTTAAGAGCTTCAAGAATGGTACTAAAACCCAAAACATATGTTGTTTTTTCTTCATTATGTGACATGTTGAAAATATAGTTCACCTCTAGAGCCGGTCAAGGGCTGTCGATCAAATGCTCTGATACCAATGATGAGTACCAAACGTTGCTTTTCTAGGATCCTTGTAAAACTGACAATAAAGACTAAGTTAGATCACACTTAAAATCTAAAATTTTCACTCTTAGATCCTAAGACAACTCACTCCATAATTAGTTTGATCAAGACTCATTCAATGAATTGATTTAACTTCAAACCTAAAGCAAAAGTTAAAAGAAATGAAACGTCAAATGGGGTTCAAGAAAACACAAGTTTTTAATTAATCAAATCTGTCTAAAATGAAGTATTACAAGCCTTTTTAAAGACCAAAGGGTAGTGCATGCCTTAGAATACAAAAGGACTCCAAAAGCTAATAAATGCATTGTGTAGAAAATAAGACCTAGGAAGCCAAAAGTCAATTGCACATCATTTGAGAGGCTTAATGCTGGACAAAATGGTAGATATGTTTTAAATAAACCCAACTAACTTTCTAGAAGGTCAATTGCAATTATGAGCATGGTTGACAAGCTTTGAAAATAAAAGTCCCAAAATATAAGGATTTGGAAATGATATTATTTAAAATTATGCATTGTAATTTTATAATCCTCTTGGAATTTTCTTTTCTTACTTCTTGTAATTTCTCCTTCATGTGAAAACTATAAGCGGTAGTTCGATTCGTATCAGCAAGTGCACCGACATTAAATGATGATCAGTAGGCACAAATTATTAATGTAGTTAAGGATGTAAAACCTTTAACCTCCCCAACTAAAATATTAGATGGTAAGAATAATTCTAGGGAGTGGATTATTGATACTGGCGCATCGAATCACATGTCTGGTAATATTTTATAATTTTTCGAGTTATGTGAAATATCCTCACAAGCTGGGTACTACAACTATAAAACAAAGAAAAAATTTGTTAAGTGGTGGTTTGATTTTGGAGAATGTGTTATATGTTCTTGCTCTAACTTGTAGCTTGTTGTCTATGTCTCATATTTTGGAACAACAAAAATATATTTTTCTTTTTACAGACAAGCTATTTTTTATACAAGATTGCACTTTAAGGAAGCTGATTGGAGCAGAGGTGTAGTGTAATGGAGTCTATTTCTTATGGTCGGTTCGTGCTCATAGTCTTTTACCAAATAAAGTGGCAGTTACAGATGCTAGTATGTTGTGGCATAGACGTTTGGGTCATCATTCCATGAAAGTAGTATCTTTAGTAACTGGAGTAGTAGTACTAGTTGTGACATTGATTGTCAAATTTATTTTATGGGTAAACAACCTCGTAATTCTTTTCCCTTGAGTATGAATAAAGCATCTTGTGTATTTGATTTAGTTCATTATGATATTTGGGGTCCAAATAATGTTATGTCTAGCTATGGTGCACGTTTTTTTCTCACCATTATAGATGACTACTCTCATGCTACATAGGTGTATTTGATGATTGGAAAGTTTGAGGCTGCAAAACTTCTTCAAGATTTCTATGTTATGATTAAAACTTCTTCAATAACATCTCTTACGGGGAAATGAAGAATGATAGGAAGACAATATTTAATAAACTGAAAAAGAGATGTTCGGGTTAGAAATCAGTCGCACCATGAATCCCAAAGTTACCTAAATACTTTAATACAGATCCATTCAAAAAAAAAAATGTAGTTATTGGTATTGATGAGTATTGTCGCATGCTTTCTTATAATATTGTATTAATAAATATTTATAATACAGTATACTCATATTAATGAGTATTTATAATACAATATTAATTTTTTTTTTAAGTATTAAAATGTGTTAATGACTATGATTACAAATACTTTAAAATGTGTCTACATTTGTAATTATTTTATAGTCCATCCATTACAATTTCTCTACTCTATTTTGATTCGTAGAAAATTCGTGTTTGAGCCAACCTCTTAAACTCTACATCTTAATCATGAGCTCGTATTTAATGAGAGTAGCTTGTTCTATCTTTTGTTAATGATTACAACATATGTGCACTAACAAATTGTATTCAGTGCGATTGTTAGTATTTAAAAAAAAAAAATTCTTTTATTTTTTGTTTAAATATATTCTTCATTCTTTTGTTTGTTTTGTATATTTCTTTTTTATAAACACGTTTTAAATTTTTTTAATTTATGTTTAGCTATGAATAATTGTTGAACCACTCAAAGTTCAAAAGTTCGAAAATTTATTCTAATTATTTGACGTTTATATGATATCTGGTACAAGAAACTCAAACGTCACGTGTCCTTGCATATGGCATGAAATTAGCAAAAAAATAAATAATAATAATAATAAAAATAAATAAATAAAAAAGCTTTTGACCAAGAATGCAAAATTGTCCAATAATCTTTTTTTAGTTATGGAGTGAACTAGCGACTCTTTGGTTTTTTTTTTTATGATTCCACACTGACCCGTCTAAGTTGCTCCACTCAGATACATCAAAGGAAAGTAAAAATGTTTATTTCAAAATTCTGGTATATTTTGATTTTTATTTTATTTTGATTCCTATAAAATTGGTGCTTGAACTAGCTTTTAAATTTATAACATCTTAATCATAAACCCGTATTTATAGTTGGTTGATGTATTAATCTTATTGGTCGTTTTCTTTTTAATTAAGAAACAAAGAGTAGCATGGTTTATCTTTTATTTAATGATAACAATATATTGTGTAACCAATTGTATGTAGTGCGATTGTTAGACAAATATTATATGAAAAGAAAGAAATGAGAATGTATACAAACATTTGATAGGAGAAAGGTAAAAATGCAACCAAAAGTGTCAAACAAACCCCTTAGCTTAGAACAGTCCTGAGGCTCCGTGCAGGCACTGCCACTCCAAACATAAGCCCTCCATCTCTGCCCCTCACATTATGATCATGCTTACAACATCCCTCAGCCTCAGCCTCAGCCTCATCGACGGCCACGAGGTGGAGCGTGAGGCAGCCACCGAATCTGTGGGCACGGAAGACCTCACAGCGCCTCACTGATAATGTTTTATAGTGCTAATAGTTGGATATAGAACTTACAACTTATGTCAATAATTACTTAACTTAAAATGTATGTTCTCTTTTTATAATTTTGACAAAATTAATGGCCAAACTTAAACAATTAAAAAAAAAAATGTATATATATATATAATCCATCAACATTTCATTCAACTTGTTTAAAAATTACGCATTTTCTGCAAATATGCAAAAAGCCAAGATTTCAATTATCATACCACTCAAGGTTTGATTCACATTTCCTTTGCAGAGATTTCATATTTGTAGTCGCTTACATTTTCCTTAATAATACCACTAGTGATACAATCAAAATTGAAAAGAAAGTACATTACATAAATTCTAAGGCAATATTCATTTTGGGACTATTTTAAATTACTAAACCTACAAGTTTATAAGGGTATATTCATGTTTAGGTCAACAGAACTAAAATGGCGATCAATTCTAAGGCACTAAAAATAAAACTGTAATTAAAAACGAAATTGCATTGCTAATGTAAAAGGCAAGAAGATTTAGAGTTCTTTAATTGTGTGGGGGCATAAATAAATAGTAGATATAAAACTACTTGAACATTCGACCATCTCAACTAATCAAAACCTCAAAGTCAACAACAAAATCTGGTTTATCGACATAAAAATTTTACTGCAGGACATTGAAAAAAAAGATTTAATTCTTCTAACGTTTGCTGAAGCCAAAAGAGACAATGTAAACAGCGATCTTAAGGGCATCATCACTGATCACCGGGAAGAGATTTGATAATATCAGAATCACCTGATAAAGAATAGAAAAGCAGAACTTGGTAAAAACAAACCATTAAAAGCATAACCAATTCGTTTTTTTTTTTTTTAACTTAAGCCTGTATATACAGTTTTCATTTTTCACCTATGGATTTCCATGTTTCTTTCTAATGTTATACTATAGTTTCAAAGAAAAGTTTAGAAAACTTAGGCCCTTATGGATGCCATTTAGCATGTGGCCTTGGTTAGATATCTCCTCACCATGTTTTTAAAAACCAAACCAGATTTTGAAAACTTAAAAAAAAAAAAATCAAAAACCTTGTTTTGATTTTTGGAATTAGGTTAGGATTCAAACAATTAAGAAAAATGAACCGCTTTGTAAAGAATTTGAGATAAAACAAGATTAAATTTAAAAAGTAATCAACAAAAAACCAAGGGGAAATTAGAGAACTAGGGTAGATTTTAAAAATTGTTATAAGAAAGGGTACTTTTTAAAACCTTTGCAAAAAGAGGGTGAATTTTTTGTCATTTTGTGGTGTTTTGTGTTTAGACAGACTGCTACTGGTGGGACCCACCACATAATATATATTAAAAATAAAAAATGGGGTCTAAATGCAACCCCAACCTTCTCTCATTTCTTTCTCTTTCTTAAATCAAACCTCCCCACTTTCCCTTCTTTCCTTCAGTTTTTTCTTCTGCTATTCATGGCCTTGAATGAAGTTTTTTTTTTTCTCCTGGTGTTTCCCTTAAATATATCAAAACAGAGAATATGAGTTTATAGAAGGGAAGAAGTTGTAGCCCAAAACAATTGGGAATTTGTCAGACGAAGATGATAGGAAAATCGTAGACAAATGATAAGAAATTCCTTCTTTCTTCCTCCCAACCCCTCTTTTCCTCCCTCGTCTCCCTTTCTTTATTTTTTTATGTTTCTTATTTTAATTTTTAGAATGTGAGTTTTAAACCCAAATCTGATTTCTAGATTGAATTTGAAATTAAATAAACCCAAATCTCAATTTGCTTTCGTTGACATTTTAGAGTATAAAATTGATTTGTGGGAGGGTTTTCTTTTGGTTCCAATAAGCAAGGGGCTAAGGATTTAAAATCGGCAGGCCAAAATTATCGTCGTAGATGATGAAGGCTGAATAATTTTTCCAAGAGGAAGACAATGAGGCTAGAAAATTACGGTAGATAATTTATTGAAGGCTTCTTTGGATGAATTAAATAACATTGATAAATCTGTCCAAATACCAAATAGTTATCGGAGCCTAGTGATTTTGTTTCTGGATGGTGGAGAAGATGAGAAGTTGAAAACTTTAGTAAAGAAATTGAGAAAAAACTATGCGTCAGGACTTAATTAGGGACTTGTTCAGTTTTCTCTCTAGAAGGCTTAATTAGGGACTTGTTGAGTTTTCTCTCTAGAAGGTCTTTCGCTTCTTTAGAAAAATTTCTCAAGTGTGTGAGGTGCTTTCCTATGGGAAGCAGTGTGGCGACAAGCAGGTTTCTGCAAAGTGGGTGGAGTTTTTTCAGGAAAGCTGTTTGAGGAGGCTTCGGTTTCTTTGTTGAGACTAGAAGTCATGGGTGCGGAGGATTTGTGAGGCTAATGGAAAATTTGGAGCTAGTTGAGAATGAAGTAGAAGATGTGTACGAGTTAGATGACAATGATATTTCGGATATGATGATCAGCTGGAATGTATAGTGGCTTGCAAAGTTTTGTCGGAGAAATTAGTAAGCACAGATGTTTTTAGGAAGCTAATCTATAGAATCTGGAATGCTGAGAGCCAGGTAACTTTTGAAGTTTTGGGCAAAAATATTTTCCACTGTACTTTTTTGAATAAGATAGTTAAAGAGAGGGTGATGGAGCGTGATCTTTGGATTTTCAATAATGCCCTTCTGGTTTTTGAATCAATGAGTGGGGAGAAACGTGCTTCAAAGCTTCAGTTTCATGAGTCTGCCTTCTGGGCTCGTCTTCACGATGTTCCGCCGGCGTGTCACACAAAGGGTAGTGCGAGAGGTTGGGCAATATCATTGGTGATTTTTTAGGGTGGGACAGCGAGGGAGATGCAAGAAATAGGGGAAAATTTCTTAGGATTAGAGTTCTTTTGAAAGTTAACCAGCCATTGAGAAGAGGTTTGAAATTGAAAAGTGGTGCGATGGAGAACGAAAAATGGGTGAGGATTTCATATGAAAAGTTGCCAGATTTTTGCAGAGGTTGTGGTCGAGTAGGGCATCTAGTGGGAGGATGCTCCTTTGTTGTTGTTAACGAAGGGGCAGTGCTGCCTTTTGGGGAAGATTTGAGAGAACTCAATTCTTTTTACAAAGGAGAAAGGGGAGAAATTCCAGGGCAGGGTAGTCGGGGTTGGGGTAGAGGAAGAGGAAGAGGAAGAGGAGCTAGGTTTATGGAAGATTTAAGGGAAGGTTTCAGACCTGAATTTACTGAAAATCGAACGGGAGAGGGCACTGTAGAGCAGAATCATTTTTCTGGCGGTGAGGAAATAGAAACTTACTGGGGATTGGGTCAGAAGTTGAATCGGAGTGGGATTGAGTCGCCGAAAAAGGAAGTGGGGGGTAGTCCAGAGCCATCGTTGTCCAGTCGACATGATCAATCGACGATGGTGACATTCGGGGACTCTTGTAGAATCAGAACAACTAGGGTGTCAAGAAGTACACCAGTGGGTACTGGGGAAGAAGGAAAAGAAATGGGTCGTTCAGATGTGGGCCAGGTATTACGAGGCGGGTCGGGCAAATCTGTCGAGTTAGTTCATTTTAAAGAAAAAAAAAAGCTGGTGGCGGGCTCTGGTCAGTCAGAGGCGGTGCAAAAAAGCAGGATTGCAGAATTGTTTTCTTCAATATTGAGCTATCAAATGGAAGAAGAAATGGGTGGGCCTGAAACCAATTTTGAAAAAAAGAATTTTCTAAATCAAAAAGGCATATTAATTGAAGAGATTGGGCCTCAGAAGTGGCTAGAAAATTGTGGGCCCAAAAAGATTTTTCGGAAATTAAAAATGGTACATGTTTTTTTAGTGAAAGGAAGATTGATTTAAAGAGGAAGATGGATCCAAAGATTAAAATTACGATAGATAATTTATTGAAGGCTTCTTTGGATGAATTAAATGACATTGATAAATCTGTGCAAGAATTGCCCGTTAAAAAATCAAATGTTTTTAAATGGAAGCGTTGTGCTAGATTGAAAGGAAAAGAGACGGAGGAATAAAGTCCGTCAATGTTGAATGAAGGTAAAAATCTAAGTGGCTCAAAACATGGAATGGAAATCGTTGAGGAAAAGGGAATTATGAAAAAGGCTAGAAAAAGGCTAGAGAATCATACATTGAGGAAGTCAATGGGATATCGTCTCTCAACAGACACAATGCAAATCTTAAGCTGGAATGCTCGGGAGTTAGGTAACCCACAAGCAATTACAGCACTTCGTCATGAAGTGCGAATTTTGAGTCCTCATATACAAATAGTGTTTATTTCTTAAACCAAGTGCAATGAGAAGTTAGTGGCAAAATTAAAATTCGTTTTGAGATTTGATAATTGCTTTTGTGTGCCTAGTGTGGGCCTTAGTGGAGGTTTAATGTTGCTTTGGAACTCTCCCTTGAATGTAAGGGGCCAGTTCCTTCTCTAAGGGTCACATCGACAAGAAAATTAAAGAGATTAGTGAATGGTGGCGTTTTACTGGGTTCTACAGTAATCAAGTTCCAGCTCTTAGAAAAGATTCCTGAAATCTGTTGAGAAGGTTGAAGGATGGTTCGAATTTGCCCTAGTTAATTGGGGGCAACTTTAATGAAATTCTTGGTGATGAAGAGCAGTTATCCGGAAAGTAATAGATGAGTGCTTGCTCATCGATCTTGGTTTCTCGAGAGATCATTTCACTTGGATTAAAAATAAAAATTTCAATTCAACAACTCGTGTGCGGCTTGACAGGTATTTTGCTAACCCTGCTTTTATTGCTAAATCTAATAAGATTAATATTTATCATCGTAACTTTCATTCCTCTGACCATAGACCCATTTTAGCTAATTGTACGCAAGTTTCAGAGGGAGTTAATGAAGTGGTGTCTTTTAGAAAGCCTTTGAGGTTTGGGGACATTTGGGTTAGGTTCGATGAGTGTAGGAGAGTGTTACAAGATATTTCAAGAATTTATAATTCGAGGGAAGGCTTGGCTGATAATTTTCTTACTTGTGTTAATGGGTGTTTGGGTGAGTTAGCTAGATGGAATAAGGTTAGGTTGAGGGGGTCTGTCAGAAAGGTTATTGAGGGTAAAGAGATGGAGCTCGAGTTTTTAAGTGCTGGTAGGGGGGCCTCTAAATCTTCTCAAATTATCAAGTTAGAGCAGGAGATTGAAAATCTTTTGGAAGAAGAGGAGATTTATTGGCTTCAAAGATCTAAGGAAGATTGGTTAAAACGGGGGGATAGGAATACCAAATGGTTCCATATGAAAGCTTTGCAAAGGAACAAGAGAAACAAAATCACTAATCTTATGGGCCAGTTGGGTAATTGGGTTAGTAACGAGAAGAATATTGCAAAAGTTGCAAAAGATTATTTTTGTAATATTTTTACGGCTCAATCAAAGGACGAGAGTGCTAGAAATTGGATTTTGAGTGGGGTGGAAAGGAAAATCTCTGAGGTTGATTCTCTTTTGTTAGATAGTCCTTTTACGAGAATGGACGTTGAGGTTGCTTTGAAGGAGTCTAACCCATCTAAAGCTCCTGATCCCGATGGTACTAATGCGCGATTTTTCCAATCTTATTGGGATATTTTGGGGGATGATGTGGTTAAGGTGTGTTTGGGAGTGCTCAATGATGGGTTGGAGTTTGGGTCAATCAACAATACGCTTATTGGCTTAATTCCAAAAGTTTCTATCCCTAGCAAGATGAAGGAGTTTAAGCCTATTAGTCTTTGTAATACTACTTATAAAATTATCGCTAAGGCAATGGCTAATAGGCTTAAGGTTGTGCTTGATAAAATTATTTCTCCAAACCAAGCTGCTTTTGTTCCAGGTAGGTTGCTTACTGATAATGTTGTGCTCAGTTTTGAATGCTTACATACAATAAAAAAAGAAATTCTAGTAAGACAGGTTGCGCGACCCTTAAGCTTGATATGAGCAAGGTGTATAACAGAGTGGAATGGAGTTTTGTGTTTGGAATGATGGATAAGCTGGGTTTTAGTCAAGATTGGATTAAAAGGGTGGAACAGTGCATTTCTTCTATCAGATATGCCGTTTCCATTAATGGTAACCCTTATGGTGAGACTATTCCTCAAAGGGGGCTCAAGCAAGAGGATCCCTTTTTGCCGTATCTTTTCCTCATTTGTGCTGAAGGGCTCTCATCTTTGTTAAACAGGGAAGACAATCTAAATTCTTGCTCTAGTTTTCGCATTAATCTTCATTGTCCTATTATTTCTCATTTGTTTTTTGTTGATGATAGTTTGGTTTTTTTCAGTGCTGATTGGGAAGGGTGCGTTAAGATTAAGGAGATTCTTGGTTGTTATGAGCGGGCTTCGAGTCAAATTATTAATTTTAATAAGTATGCTATTTTATTTAGTAAAAATGTTCCTTTGAGGGAAAGGCAAATGCTTAGTGGTCTTTTAGGGGTTAGAATGAATGTTAATTTGGGGATCCATCTTGGTATGCCTTCCCAAAATTGTAGAGATAAGAAGGCTCTCTTCAGATCTATTAAAGGGTAGCTTGAAAAGTGCCTTCAGTATTGGAAAGGTCGCATGCTCTGTAGGGGTGGTATGGAGGTGACGATTAAAGCAGTGGCCCAAGCCATTCCTACCTATACTATGAGTTGTTTCATGTTGACTAAATCTTTTAACGAGGATTTAAAGCAGCTTTGTGCTCGATTTTGGTGGGGTAAGAAGGAGAATAAAAGGAAGATGCATTGGAAGAGTTGGAATAAGTTAAGTAGAAGAAGGGGGAAGGAGGGATGGGTTTCAGAGATCTTAATCTTTTTAATCAAGCTTTGCTGGCTAAGCATAGTTGGAGAATTTTAAAGTTTCCTAATAGCTTGTTGAGCAGAGTGCTTAGAGGCAAGTATTTCAAGCATGGAGATTATTTGAATGCGGTTGTGGGTAATAATCCTTCCTTAACTTGGAGGAGTATCATTTGGGGAAGGGATCTTTTCAAAAAGGGGTTTAGGTGCAAAATAGGTAATGGCAGAAGGGGGCTTATATTGGTTCTGACCCTTGGATTAGTCATGTGGGTAACCCTTTTGCTGATGGTGTTAAAAATGAGTGGAAGGAGAGGAGTGTGGCTGATTTGATTGAGGGAATGACTATTTGAAAGGAAGAGATTGTTAGAGATATTTTTTGTTCCCAAGACGCTAGAGTAATCCTTTCTACTCCCCTAAGCGAGAAAGGAAGGGGGGGGGGGGGGGGGATGAGATCATTTAGAATTATTGTCCTAAAGGGAAGTTCTCGGTTAAGAGTGCTTATCATGTTGCTTCCTTGCAGGCTAATAGAAACGAGGCTTCTTCGTGTGATAAAGCTAGGATTAATTCTTGGAATAGTTTTTGGTCAACTGATTGTGCTCCCAAGATTAAAGTAGGGGCTTGGAGTGTTATTTCGAATGCTATTCCTACTAGATGTAATATTTATAATCGAGCCTGATGGTTGGCGTGCAAACTTTAGGAACTTATCTGTGAAGTTCCTGGAGGGTTTGGCAATCAAAGATGGTCTCAAGTTCATCTATAAGGCTAATATTCCAATGATTCCTCCTATATTAGTAGAGGTTGATGCTTTAGAGGTGATAAAATCTATTTTCGATGTTTTGGTTGATCGTTCTAAGTTCAACAACATTGTTGTTGATATTAGATGGTACTTGGTGGCATTAGGGATTGTTTCTATGTCTCATTGAAGTAGGCGTTGGAATATGGTGGCTGATTTGGTTTCCAAGTTAGATGGTTCAAACTTTTTTTGTTATTTTGATTGTACCTCTCAGGTGGAGGGTAACATTCTTTTTTGGAGGGGAGATTTTCCCCCTGATGTTGGCTCCCTGGTGGAGAAGGATTGTATTGGGTTGCTTGAGGTTGGTTGAATGAAGTGGTTTGTTTTTCAAAACTAGCTCAATTTTAAAAAACAAAGGGTAAAAGGCCTAACAAAACGTATTATTTTTAGGATGAAAAAATATGTATGTTTTCAATTTAACTAGTAGATGAATGTTTGGGCCAACTTTCAAAATGGAATGCACTTGAAATTTCGGCAACTCGAAAAGTTATGCCGAGGGCTTAATAGAAAAGTATTTTTTAGACAACTCAAAATTTCAACTTCATTTGAAAAAAAAAAAATCAATAAGAAAACTACACTTAAAAGTAAAACTATTTAAGCCCTTCGCATATCTTTTCTAATAATTGTTTAACAAAAATTGAAATATGCTTTTAAACTCAACTCCTTAGGTCCTGTTTGATAAGGGTTTGGTTTTTCATATTTGGTTTTTGTTTTTGGTACAAAATTTAGTTTGATTTTTAAAAACATAAGTAACATGCAGATACCAAAGTAATGAAAACCATATGTGGGAGTAGTAATTGTAGGTTCAAAATTTCAGAAACCAAAAACAAAAACCCAAATAGTTAAAAAAATGAGGCCTTAGTAACTGAATGTGTTCTCTCAAACACTTTCCACAAGATATCTACTCACAGAAGGATATTAACACATTGTCAATGAAAAACACGTGACTGTATCAAGTTTTTGTTAAATACTTAAAAAAAAAAAAAGATGAGAATAAAAACTAAAATTTCGTTTTTACAAACATCAGGAATCAGAACAAGATGGTCGAAAGTTAAGATGTACCTGGGTCAATAATGCTGAGGCATGAGACACGGAAATACTTGCCACAAGCAGTTCCAAGATCAACATTACCTAATTATACACCCAAATGACAAAATCTTAAATAAAACAGATGAAACAAAATATACAAATAATCGTACAAATAATACATAGGAGGAGGTAATGCAGATTGACTGAGCATAAACCCACTAATTTATTAACAACACTTCAAACTAAAGATGTATGGAACAGGTGAAATGCACATTAATCCTTGCTCTCCTGCATCAGTTCTATACGTAAAAAGCCAACCACTACAAATGTAAGTCAAGCAACCCACTTATTTGCTTCAATAAGACAAGACAATCAACAGGAACACCCTATTCCAGAAATACTTCAATAAAAAGATGAAATGGTGGATGTTACATTCATTTTTTTTATAATGAAAAAGTAAAGTAGCACTCTACGAATCAGATTATTCAACCCATACCTAGTTGATCAACTTACTGAAATATACAATAAATCAACACTTCGAATATGCTGC
>JBBMKA010062765.1:0-17151 GCA_037833695.1 Sechiopsis laciniata
TCTTGTGCATTGGCAAGCTTTTGAAGATGTAATATATATGCCTCTTGAATCTTCTTTGCCTTGCTCCTTGTAATAGGCCCTTCAGGTACATGTAGTGGTTCGGTTGTCTGATTCGTATCACTGCCGCTGATGGGCGTGAAGACGCTGAGGTCTCTTGAGAGATCTCGGTGAATTTTGTTCATCTGTAGTCCTAGAAGAACTTAGTACCATTCGGTGTTTGTAGAAGAAGGCGTCACTGGCAATAGTGATGACGATTCCACCAACTCCATAGTATATTGTAGTTTAATATATCGTAGTATTTTCCAGTATGTATTGAAGTTTAATTGCATCTTGTAGGAGTAGATTGTAATGCTTTCTTAAAGTTAATACTATGCATTTTTTTTTTCAGACTTGATCTCCTGTTAAGCAATTTATGAGTAGGGTTAATATTAAGAAGCAACTTAGGAGAATCATGTAGTGTTATCGACTAATTTGAGATCAAGTTAAGGGGGAAAAATAGTAAAAACAATGGTTGATTATATTTATCATAGGTCGATTGACAATCCACTTGCGAGTGCTTAGATTTTCCTTGAAAAAGGGGACGCTCAGGGCTTAACCTCATCGTAATCTCTAGGCAATGCTTAGTCTTAAGCATTTCAGAGAGGAGTTAGGAATAACCATCTCACTAGCTGCATACGTAAAGCTTTGTTCTTAAAGGTAAATCTACGGATAATGTACCGGTAGATTGCAGTCGAGTGCTCCGAAAGGGAGCTTAAAGTTAAGTTTAGTATGTGCTAATTTTCTCAGACAACTTATCTTGCTTAAACTAGTTTGTAATGCGAACATCTCCTCACTAGTTAATTAAGGTTCATTCTTAGGTAGCACAAGTTGGATTTAGGTTGTTGACTCTAATATGGATGCGGGTGAGTAGAATTTATAATGTTTTTGATTAATTAAGCATGCGTCGGTCAACTACCCACGTATGTTCACCTCTAGCAACTCGGAAGAGGAAACTAGAGGAAGACCCAGCAGGTTACGTTAGTTTGGTGTAAAGTCTTTTGTACCATTAAAAGGGTTAAGGTTAACTCTGCTAGCAGGTACGAAGCCTTGAGTTAATTTGTGTGGGATTGCAGTGGAAGCTGGATTCTGCACCATCGGATGCAGAAGCATTCATTTGTAAAGGAAGTATGATTTCAGTCTCGCCAAGCAACATGTACATATTATATCTACAATTTAGATTGACTCATTAGCATTATTTATAATCAAACATACTTTCTTGATTCCATTCGTGTCTTTTACTTTTTACCCTTAAGTTATATCAATGCGCTAAAAATTTCCTGTGGAGAACGATAAAATATAAATACTTATCACTTGCTGCATTCTGACTGGGTATACTTGCGCGTAAGCGATTCTGAGTCACACTTAGCTATAGGTTATGCTGTGAGTTAATTATTTATATTAGCACCTGGAATGCAGATCAAGTTTTTGGCGCCGTTGCTGGGGAATTTGGAAAGTAGTTTGGTGTTAATTTAAGGGTAGTTCTTAAATGTGGAAGTCTAACTTGTTAAACTCAAATGTAGGAACGCGATGAAATGCATAAATGATTAAGACAACACATCATAACTGACCGCTCGAAAGGGTGGAGACAATTAGTAAAAACTCCTGCGAAGCATCACTAGTACAACGTGACAGAAGAGCAATGCACCTCCTTCCTTATCTACAACGTATGGAAGGTAAAGCACCAAGTAAAGAGTATCATGTTATCGCCTTTAAGCACTACAATGTTTATCTAAAGGTATGGAAAGCGAAAACGCATTCCTGGAATGCGAAATTTCAGTGATGAAAATCACTACCTTGCCAAGCAAGAAGCGTGTTACTTGGAAAATTTCTAATGAAATGCGAATTTGAAATAATACAAGATTCTATGTTTAATTTGTTTTAGGATATAATTAGGATTAGTAATTTGGTAATTATTTCTGAAAAAAAAAACTTCAATTACAGTCGCGTTTAGATGCTAAAAAGCAAGAACTCAAGAGTCAGCACGCCATTTTAAATAATCCATCCGTTGGGCAGCCGCATTCAATGAGAGTACATATGTATTTTCACTAGTCCACTACGATTTCTAGTGCGTATATAAATTGATCACATTCCGTCGATCTCTTTATGTTTTCCCTATTTTCTAATTTTCTTGTGAAACCCTAACATTTGAGCAATTTTCTTTTGCGAGCAATTTCTGTGAATTAAATTACTATTGGTATCAATTGATGGCATCAAGCACCGATATCTCTAGAGTTCAACCTGTTTGAACTATAATGGAGCAAGTCGCACCTGAGGAACTTGCCGCGCAAGTAACCATTGAAGTTCAAACATGAACTAAGCCGTCTATGGCAAAAATTGTCAATTTAGGGCGAGAAATCTGTGCAACTGTTGTAGGAATACCAGAAGAGTCTAACTTGACCGAGGAAAGGTCCGTAGTAAGGAATCATGGAAGCACTTCAAGGCAGGAACTAGAAATGTCGAAGTTGAGAGCTTCAGATGAGCTGGAAATAGAAATACCAACAGAAGAAGAGATCGAGAAATGTGAAAAAAAGGCCAAAGACACGAGAAAAGCAGCGAAAGTGGCCAAATGACTTGAAGAAACTGAGGAAAGGGGGTGATGAGCTATGGAAGAAAAAGAAGCTGCATTCGTGCAACGTTTTGCTGAAAAGATGTAACCCCTGAAAATTGTAATGCGTCTGGTGGCATGAAAAAGCCAAGGAAGGTCGTGATAATAAAAAGACCTCCAGTGAAGAAAAACAACAGGAAGAGAGTAGTCAGGACATGCATCAAACAAGAAGCAGAAGAGCTTCCTCCCTATGAAGTTAACACGAAAGGACAAAGGCAAGGGCGTTGTCAAGCCATCAGGGGAAGAAGCCCAATTGCCGCAAGTATGAACAAGGCGACTAAGCGCAGTAACCATTGCTAGACTAGTAGGGACGACATAGCCCAAAAGGAAAGACTTTTTGCAAGAACAAGGATTTGTCAATGCTAAGTTGAGCCAAGAAATCCAAGACATCATCACACAGAGAGGATGAGACAACTTCTGTAGACCAAGCACAAATGCTAACCCTAGTTGGGTACATGAATTCTATGGCAATGTAATTGGGGATGACCATGCTATACAACTGTAGCAGGGAAGAAGATTTGCTGAAATGTTGAAGCTTGGAACGACCTGTTCCAATTTCAAGGGTATGATGAGGCCCCGTATGATCGTTTAGTCAGAGCTCTAACAACTAAGGAGTTGAAAGCTTGTCTTCAATTGGTGGCCATGCCAAACACCCAGTGGGTAAAGAACAAACCGTTTCGACGTTTCGACCTTAATTGTAAGGGACACCACTAGAACAACTTTGTTAAGACCAGCATCATGCCAACAACTCATGAGACACCCTTGTCGCAGAGGCGGATGCTGTTAATTCATGTTATTTGTGTATGGTTAATAATTGATATTGGGCACATCATTGAAGATGAAATCAGATGACAGATGGGGAGCACGCATAAAAAGATATTGTTTCTGCACTTCATCACACCGCTATGCCTGTAATGGCCCAGGTTTTCATTCCGATTCCCAGGTATGTTTCTTGGCTAATTTGGTTGATTCGTTGGGCCGTTAGGGCAGTTTTAGCCTTCAGGGCCATTTTGGTCATTTTACCCCTAGGGTTAGTTTGGTAATTTATTGAGCTTCAGGGTTGTTTCTGCTTTTAATGGGTCTTGGGTTGCTTTTGTATTTTTCAGGCCAATAAAGCTAGTTTTGCAGTTTGGAGGTAAGTCTTTTATTTGATTTATTTTATTAAAAATGAAAAAGGAAAAGTAAACAGGGATTTTGTTATTTGGAGTAGGGGTTGATCGATTAAATCACCTTGATATCACATCCATCGATCAAATCACCATCGCCCAGCACCACCTCCCCGATTGATGCCCTAGCCGATAGCCTCACCGTGCCACTCTCCCTCGCCATGCTGATCGTCCATGCACAGCCACATGCCCGTTTGCCCGCCTTCGCAGCTGATTTCCCGCACGCCCTTGCCTTTGCGGTCGCAACCCAACAGCTGAGCCCCGCCTGTGCCTCGATCGCCCAACCGTGCCCTAGCCCCGTGTCGTCTCGCCCTCGCCGATCGCTGCTTGTCCACAGCCCCACATCGCAGCCCAGCCTATCTCCGTACAGAAGTCTGTGCAGCACGCCCACGAGCCCTCACCTCGCAGCTGTTCGACCGTGTCGTAACGCAGCCTCGCTGCCGTCCCGTCTCTACGCGCAGACAAGCACCAGGTCACCCTCACGCACGCAACACAGCCTCACCCTATAAGAATCTGACTCTAAAATAGTCCTAAACCCGGTTCTTACTCACCATGCATGAATTTAAACCATTCAAACTGACCTCAAAATAGTTAAATGGACTCAAGCATTTAATAAGAAAGTGGCAATCCGAAACAATAAATAAAACCAACACAATTTAAAGCCTTTGGCCAGAGGTTATTAAAACAGTTCTAAAACAAATTCCAAAACTAGCTAATCATGCTGAATAAATAAAATAATTGAAGAAAGACTATGCAACGGACTCCCATGATCTATCAGCTCCTCCTCTAGCCGTTCCGGCGCTGTCACAAGTTACCTGGTGAAAAAACCATAAAAATAAGGATGAGTATAAAGGCACTCAGTAAGAATCCCCAGCCGGGGTACAGTACACAAGTCACATCATCTAGCATCCTTGCATACAAGCAAGCCAAACAATCATACCGGCATTCTCACAACAAGTCCAATCAACAATATGCTCAAACCTCGAGAGTCTCTAACTATCGGCTAAAAGATCCACTGCGGATCTCAGAATGAGTTATCAACATAACTCCAGAATCTTGAGAGTCTCTAACTCTCGGCTAAGGTGATTAGCTCTCTATGCTGATCCTAGACACTTAGAAGAGTACCCAAGTGTCTGGCTCTAAACGGAACAAAAATGTGTACTGATACACTAGCCCAAGGGAGCTCTCCTCCCGGCCTCTAATGCACATACACCCACACACCGCATGCTGCTACAAACCAGATAACGTATGCCTACACAAACTATGCCAATCCAGGTATGCATGTCTAAGACTCGGAATGGTGGCCACTGATCCACAGTAGGCGGGAGGCCCTTGACACCATACTGTGGCCGCCTGATTACACCAACGCTTGAAGCTAAAGGTTATCCCAAGGTAGGCTTTCACCAAGGAAAGGACCCTACTCTAGCAGGCCACAGACTAGGCTTATGCCGAGGTGGTAGCTACTCGACGTCCGGCTGCTGGGGGTGAAGAATCTATCCTCACAAACTAGATCGGTGGGGACATATACGTTGGTCCACTCTCAGCCTCTAGATGATGACAACCTAATAGGATCTAGCTAAGAAGAAAGCACCCTAGAGCTAACAGAGTTCATCAACCACATTGCATAATAAACATTCAGAATACGAATAGTCATAAATACATAACAGCCACTACAAACAGAATAGTGAAATCCAAGGTATAACATTCTACATACCAGGTCCTATCAGACAAGTCACATCAATCCTATCCACTAGCACATGCTCATACAATAATAAACCTACAAGAACCTATCCACTAACATGCTCGAGAAATAGTAACAAACAATCAAGAACCTATCCACTAACATGTTCAGTAAAACAGTAATAGACAACCAAGATGCAATCAGTGGCAAGCACAGAGTCCACACAACCACGACAAGAAATCCTTACCTGAATAAACGGAAACAGATAAATAAATGATGCTCCTTGAGCTGCAGAAACCAACCACGAAAGAATATTCGACCTAGGCAGAATAGTAGTAATAATCAATAATCAACGAATATCATTTAACTTGACTATCCAAAATGAGCAAGGAACCACAAGGATAAGCCTTTACCCAAAACTGAGACCCGGAGGCTTGACAAGTAGGGCTGCGGCGAAGAACAAGGCACAACGTGTGCGTGCAAGCGCTAGCAGGCTGGCTATGCGACAAAGAGCGTCTGGCTGCAGCACGGGCTGGGCAGGACGCTGCTGCTGCAGAACGGACGCGCATGTGTGCGGCACTGGGAAAGGGGAGTAGCACCGTGCAGGGGCATGAAAACGTGAGTGTTGGGCTATGACCACTGGAGCTATGTGGGGGAGGCTGGGCAATAGCGAGGCTTCGCGATTGCGAGGGCGAGGCGAGGGCAAGACAACGCGTGCGACGATCGGTTGGGCAGCGGTGCAGTGAGGCGTGCGTGCCTGCGAGCCAAGAAGGGACAGTAGCGAGGCGAGGTAGATTTCTACTGCGATTTACAAGTTCGTGCGTGCGGCTGCGGCAGGGTGTGAGTAGAATGACGAGGGCGAGGCTGCGTGAACGTGTGGCCGTGTAGGGCTGTACGAGCGGCGTGGGCGATGGGACTCGGCTGCTGCATTGGTGATCGGTGATGGTGAAGGAGCTCGGTGGTGGAGAGTTCTCGGCTAGGGCTTGGAGAAAAGAGGAAGAAGACGATTGAGAGGGAATCGATCTTTCTGGCTCTTTGATCGATCTAAACATGCAAACCCTTTTTTTTCTTTTTCTTTTAATTAACCCCAAAGCCTCTTTTAAAGAAAACTAACCCTTTTCCTAAAAAATGCAAAACAACCCTGTTGCCCTGTAAATCACAAAACAGCCCTGGTCTCTGCACAACGCAAGAATGATCCTGAAAACCAATAAATTCCCAAACTAACCCTAGAGGTAAAAGACCAAAATGCCTCTAAAGACTAGAACTGCCCTAACGGCCGATCGAAGCAATAAAAAAGACTAAGAAACATACCTTGGGAACCGGAATAAAAACCTGGGCCATTACAATACTCCCTCCTTTTATGACTTTTGTCCTCAAAAGTCCCTAAGACTGAAATAACTCTAGGTAATGAGTTCTCATCTCATCTTCTAACTCCCAAGTTACTTCCTCCGCTTTCTAACATCTTCACTGTACCTTAACCAAGCTGATCTCCCGGTTATGCAAAGTCTTGCGCTCCCAGTTATGCAAAGTCTCCTCAAAGCTCAAGTCTTTATTTTGCTCTAAAGGCTCAAAATCCACAATGTGAGAAGGATCTGCCACCTACTGAAGTAACATCGAAACGTGGAAAAAGATGTGCACTGCTGCCAAGGATGGGGGCAAAGCCAAATGGTAAGCAACGGAACCAATCCGCTCAAGGATCTCGAAGGGGCCCACAAACATGGGACTCAACTTTCCACTCTTACCAAACCTCAAGATGCCACGCATCGGTGCCACTTTCAGAAACACATGCTAACCCACCTCAAACTCTAAGTCTCTACACCAAACATCAGCATAGCTTTTCTGTCTACTCTGCGCCGTCAACATACGGGCCCTGATCTTCTAAACTACATCATTAATCATCTATAACAACTCGGGACTCAAAACCTGTCTTTCACCAACTTCTTCCTAGAACACTAGAGATCTGCAATGCTTACCATACAAGGCCTCAAACGGAGCCATATGAATCGTCGCCTGATAACTATTATTGTAAGCAAACTCCATCAAGTACAGATACTGGTCCCAACTGCCCGGAAAATCTAACACGCAAGCTTGCAACATGTCCTCTCAAATCTGATTCACCCTCTCTGTCTGGCCATCTGTTTGAGGATGGAACGAGGTACTGAAACTCCATTCAGCGCCCAAACCTTTCTAGAGTGCCCTCAAGAAACGTGAAGTGAATCGAGAATCTCGATCAAACATAATCTTCGCTGGCACCCCATGGTACCGAACGATCTACTTCAAGAACAACTGTGCCCACTGTTCTACGATATAAGTGATCCTACCGAGGATGAAGTACACACTCTTGGTCAATCGATCAACAACAATCCAGAACTGAGTAAACCCTCTCGGTGTCATCGGTAACCCAAAAATGTAGTTCATGAAGATCTCCTTCCACTTCCACTAAGGCACACTCAGTGGCTGCAACAAACCTGCGAGTTTCTGTCTAGGAGCCTTCACTTGCTGACAAGTAAGACACCGGTTAACAAACTCTGCAATTTCTCTCTTCATGTTGCTCCACCAGAAGGTCTACTTAAGATCCTGATACATCTTCGTACCCAAGATACATCTTGGTACCTCTTGGGTACCAAGTAAACGGGGAACTATGAGCCTCGGTAAGCAACTCGGCTCATAGTTCGACGTTTACTGGCACACAAAGGCATCCTCTGAATCTCAAACCACCATTTGGTGCTATAACAAAATCAAAATCTCCATCTGCTTGAACCCTGGCAATCAATCTGCTCAACTCGGGATCACTCAGCTGGCCATAAATAATCCTCTGTCTGATCGAAGGCTAAACAGTCAACTAGGCCACCATAGCGGTAACCTCTCCTAACAACATTGCTATATTGGCTCGCTCAAACTCTTTCCACAATGGAACTTGGGAACTCAATAACGCTGCAGAATGCGACGTCTTTCTACTTAAGGCATTAGCCGCACCATTGGCCTTACTCAGATGGTACAAAATCTCGCAGTCATAGTCTTTACTTTAACTAACTCAAGCCATCTCCTTTGCCTCATGTTTAACTCCTTTTGAGTGAAGAAGTACTTGAGACTCTGGTGATCCGTGAACATCTGAATCTTTTCACTGTGCAAGTAATGCCTACAAATTTTTAGTGCAAAGACAATTGCTGCAAACTCCATATCATGAGTCAGGTAGTTCTGCTCGTAGGGTTTCAACTGACGGGAAACGTACGCAATCACCTTACCATGCTGCATCAGAACGCAACCCAAACCAAACTTGGAAGCATCACTATATACCACAAAACCACCTGTTCCCTCTGGAACTGACAACACTGGGGCAGACGTCAAACTGTGCTTTAACAAAGCAAAACTCTCTTTACAACTGGCATCCCAAACTAACTCAACACCCTTTCTTGTCAACCGAGTAAGGGGTGCTGCTTTAGCAGAAAAGTCCTTGACGAATCGTTGATAATAGCCTACCAAACCCAGAAAGCAGCGTATGTCGGCGACGGTAGTCGATCTAGCCTAAGAACTCACTGCATCAATCTTATCGGGGTCTACTTCTATACCATCTCTAGAAACCACGTGACCAAGGAATGCCACTTTCTCTAACCAGAAGTCACACTTTGAAAAATTATGCATACAACTAATTCTCTCTCAACGCTGTCAACACTTGTCTCAGATGCGAAGCATGATCCTCCTTAGTCTTAGAATGAATCAAAATGTCATCTATGAACATGATGATGAAGCTGTCCAAAAATGCCTTGAACACCTTATCCATCATGTCCATAAATGGTGCTGGAGCATTGGTCAGCCCAAATGACATAACCACAAACTCGTAATGACCATACCTCGACCTGAATGCTGTCTTGGGAATGTCACATCCCTGATTCTCAACTGATGATAACCAGACCTCAAATCTATCTTGGAGAACACAGAAGCTCCCTAAAGCTGATCAAACAAATCGTCGATACGAGGTAATAGGTACTTGTTCTTCACTGTAACCTTTTTCAGCTCCCGGTAATCTATGTAAAGGCGCATCGAACCATCCTTCTTCTTTACAAACAAAATAGGTGCTCCCCACGGGGACACACTAGGGCGGATGAACTCTGTATCTAACATCTCCTGTAATTGCACCTTTAACTCTTTCAGTTCTGCTGGCGCCATACGGTATAGTGCCTTCGAGATCGGGAGAGTTCCTGGCTCGAGCTCAATAGTGAAGTCAACCTCTCTCTACGGGGCAAACCTGGTAACTCCTCAAGGAACACATCTGCAAACTCCTGAACCACTGGTACTTGATCAATAGTCAACGAAGGGTGACCTTCCCTAGACATCTTTGCCAAATAACCCCAAGCTCCTCAAACTAACAAACGATGAGCTTTCAATGCAAAAATCAACGATAGACACACTCCGCTCTAGACATTGCGAAACTTAAAACTTTGCTTCTTGGGCGGCCTGCACACAACTTCTTTCTGGTGGCAATCAATCAACGCGTGGTTCTCCACTAACCACTTCATACCAAGGTTAACATCAAAACTACTCATAGGCAAGACTATGAGGGTAGCTACTAGAAGCTTTCTAGATACAAAAATCTGGCCGTCTCTAATCTTCTGGCAAGCGAGCAACTAACTGACTCCCAACAGAGTCACAACCAACAACTAAACACCTAAGGTTCCAACTCCAAACGTGCCCATTTCGTAAAAAAACACAACAACAATGGGCAAAACCCAAATCTACAAAAGCATGTCAACGTCAACATATAAACCTCAAATTGTCATGACCACCAGGTGTGCCTTACACTAGAAACATCAACACCTGACTCCGCTTTTAGGCTGGTCTAGCATCTGCAGTTCTAAACTGTAAGAACCCAACTCTAAAATGGTCATAAACCTAGTTCTTACTCAGTATGCATGAGTGTAAAAGCATTTAAAAATAAATGAGACATCTCTGTAAATAGAATTTCCTTTAAAATTAAAACATCCAAACTCAAACCTTTTAAAACAGAAAACAAAGATCTTGACCAGTGATTTTTATTTAAACATCCATACACAATTTAAACATCATAATGCAAAATCCCCTTAAGGACTCCGTGTCCAACTACATGCTGAATCAAATAAAATATAAAACATAGACAGAGTGACACCGGTAGCTCCTATGATCATACAGCTCCTCTGATAGCCATCTCGGTGCTCTCCCAAGTTACTTGGTGGAAAACCACAGAAAAATAAGGGTGAGTACAAAGGGCACTCAATAAGAATCCCCAACCGGGGTATAGTACGAAACATCTCATCTAGCATCCAAGTATACATGCAAACAGTTACCAACACATAATCTCTAGATTGAGTTGTCAATACAACTCTTGAGTCATCGAAAGTCTCTTACTTCCAGCCTAGTGATCAGCTCAACAACTGATCCCGAATAGATATCCTCGAAGGTTTCATACCCTCGGCCAAATGACCAACTCAAAAGCTGATCCTAAACAGATATCCTCGAAGGTCTCATACCCTCGGCCTAGTGACCAACTTAAAAGCTGGTCCTGACCAGCTCTCCAAACTGGTCCTGGGACATTTGGGACAGTACCTGGTGTCTGGCTCTAAACTCGGAAAGGGAATGGTGTACTCTAGAATATTAACCCGAGGTAGCTCTCCTCCCGGTGCCTAACGCGTGTGCGCGCACACCTCATGCTACTGCAAATCGCATAAATGTGGGGACCTAGGGATAAACTACGCTGGTCTAGGTACGCATGCCTAAAGACTCGGAAGCGGTGTCACTGATCTACAGTAGTGCGAGGCCCTCGGCACTCAACTGTAGCAGCCTGATTACCACCGATGCCTGAAGCTAAGAACCTACCAAGGTAGGCTTGTACCATTGGAAGGGTTCCGCTCTAGCAGGCTACAGACTAGGCTTATGCCGATGTGGTAAGCTAGACCACACTCGGCTACGAGGCAGGATCCAGTCCTCGCTAGTCCCGACCTATGGGGACAAAGTACGTTATGTCTTCTCTCAGCCTCTAGATGATGACAACGTGACAAGTTCTATCTAAGAATACTCGACCCTGTTCCCTATCAATCAAACATGCTCAACAACATATAAATCCTAGCATGGTACTTCGATCTTAAAACAAGAATCAAAGTATGCTGGAAGAAGACCTAGTATGGCACTAACATGTGGAAACAAGAACAATCATGCTAGTAGAACAGAATAACATATAATCCTATCCAATAAACATGCTCATAAACAGTAAACATGCAACAAGAATACAATCAACGAAGTCTCGTAGGGCCCACACAACCCCGGTAAGAAATCCTTACCTGGAAAGGCAAGTCGAAAACAACACAGACAAACAGTGCTCCTCGAGCTGCAGAACCAACGAATAAACAACCTAGGCATAAAAATACAAACAATAATCAATATCTACACATCTTAGCACACAAATCGACCAATGCACAGGACTCGAGAAAAATTACCCAAAACTGAACACAAGGCTCGACAGCTAGGCCTCGATAAGGACAAGCCTCGGTAATGCGGGTGGCTCGGCTGCGGCAAAATGATAGACGAGCAGGCGTACGAGCAGATGAGGTACGGGATCGCGAAGCGACTGGGCGTGCTCGTGATGGCAGACTATGCAGCGAAGGCACGAGTGAGAGCGTGCGGGATCACAAAGCGAGCGTGCGGCAAATGCTGAGCGATCGCAGATGCTGGGCTGCGCGGTAGTGGACGCTGAAGCACGGGCTCGGTGGATGCGTGGACGTGTAGGTGCTTGGCGTGGCGAGGGGTCATGCGGGGCTACTTGCGGTGGCTGCTCTGCTGCGCCCGGCTAGGATTTGTGAAGGGTGATGTGCGGCGATGGCGATGGAGCTTGGCTACGTGGAGAAAAAAAGAGAAGGGAAGGGTGATCTCGGCTGCAAGGGAGAAAAAGAAGACCGAAGGGTTTGCTTGGGCTTTGAGTGCGATGGATCTCTTGGCAAGAAGAAAAGAGATTGAATGAGAAGCAATGGAGATGGTGATTTCGGCTAGGGCTTGAGGTCTCGGTAAAAGAAGGAGAAAAGAAGACGATTGCAAAAGGGGATCGAGTAAGAGAGTGCCATGTGTCGAAACCAACCAGCCTTTGAGTCCTGGCGAAGGCAACTTAAACCAACATTTTCTCCTTTTTCTCTTTTAGCCGAAACAACCTCCAAACTTCCCAAAAGCAACTAACCCAGAAGTCCTATAAATGCAAAAATAGCCCTAGTATCAATTAAAAGTAATAACAACCCTGAAAGTTGATAAATTACCAAACTAACCCTTGAGGTACAATGACAAAAATACCCCTAAAGACTAGAACTGCCCTAACGACCCAACTGAACAACCGAACATACCTGGAGAACTGGAATGGAAAACTGGAATGGAAAACAGGGCAGTTACACTACTAGAATTTAAGAAGTCACAACGGTATCTAATCGCACTACCTAGCAAAATGGCACACTTAGCCACAAAGAAAACACACAAACTTGTAAGCTCTACCCATTCAATGAATGACACCTAACTCCCCTTAGCTTTCTTTTGTAGCCATCTGGCTACCGCCAAACTAGATCACCTGTGCTACCTCAACGGTGCAACAATTGGCACGACAAGTGCAACGTCTGGAAGAGTATGCTGAACTCTTGGAAGGGTCATTTGAACCATCTGCACAACAGTACGAACTGAGCCTGATCCTAGGCCTACATCCAAGCTTGGTGCTAAACAAGCATTCCCCAACCACTTCACGAAGTGCTTCTAATAAGAAACCTCTAGGTCCTGCTATAAACAGGCCAACCAGGTCACAACCTCTAGTGAAGGCAACACCGACACTCGCACAAGAAACTCAAGGCTCATCAGTATGGTCTTTGGCATCTCGACTATCAGGCATGCCCAAGATCTACTCCTAAATCTCTGCTAGATGCTTAACGAACATCACTCTAACCATATCTCTCATGGCTGCAGCAAACTCTACTCTGGGAGTGGCATTCGGAGGCAGGACAGTCTTTACTCCTCCTCTCGATAAACTAGCAACTGAGGCCACATATGGCCTGAGAATCAGATTAGCTCTAGACGTCATCTTGTCAACTACTAGCTCGATGCCAACACCTAGGTTAGCAACACCTGACGTCCCAGCTCCACTGCGTGTGATCGGAATAACTCTGGATCTATACTTAAACCACACTGAGTTAGTCCACGCTCGGATCCTTACTACCAACAACCAGAAAACATGTAAGCTATGCAAGTACCGTAAGCAAAACTCTTAAACAATTAACTTTTGACATACCTGACGGCTGTTGGAATGCTGATAATCATGGGGACAAATCACCTAACTCAGTAGGTCAATCTAAAGAATCTATGACTCTGAGCTCTGATACCAACTGTAAGAACTCGACTCTAAAACAGTCCTAAACCTGGTTCTTACTCACCATGCATGAATTTAAACCATTCAAACCGACCTCAAAATAGTTAAATGAACTTAAACATTTAATAAGAAAGTGGCAATCCGAAACCATAAATAAAACCAACACAATTTAAAGCCTCCAGCCAGAGTTTATTAAAACAATTCTAAAACAAATTCCAAAACTAGCTAATCATGCTGAATAAATAAAATAATTGAAGAAAGACTATGCAACGGACTCCCATGATCCATCAGCTCCTCCTCTAACCGTCCCGGCGTTGTCCCAAGTTACCTGGTGGAAAAACCATAGAAATAAGGGTGAGTACAAAGGCACTCAGTATGAATTCCCAACTGGGGTATAGTACGCAAGTCACATCATCTAGCATCCTAGCATACAAGCAAGCCAAACAATCATACATGCATTCTCACAACAAGTCCAATCAACAATATGTTCAAACCTCGAGAGTCTCTAACTCTCGGCTAAAGGATCCACTGTGGATCTCAGAATGAGATATCAACATAACTCTAGAATCTCAAGAGTCTCTAACTCTTGACTAAGGTGATCGGCTCTCTATGCTGATCCTGGACACTTAAGAGAGTACCCAAGTGTCTGGCTCTAAACGGAATGGAAATGTGTATTGATACACTAACCTGATGGAGCTCTCCTCCCAGCCTCTAATGCACATACACGCACACCGCATGCTGCTGCAAACTGGATAAATGTAGGCCTACACAAACTATGTCAATCCAAGTACGCATGCCTAAGACTCGGAATGGTGTCCACTGATCCATAGCAGGCGGGAGGCCCTCGGCACCATACTGTGGCAGTCTGATTACACCAACGCCTGAAGCTATAGGTCATCCCAAGGTAGGCTTTCACCAAGGAAAGGACCCCTCTCTAGCAGGCCACAGACTAGGCTTATGCCGGGGTGGTAGCTACTCCATGTCCGGCTACTAAGGGTAAAGAATCTATCCTCACAAACCCGATCGGTGGGGACACATACGTTGGTCCACTCTCAGCCTCTGGATGATGACAACCTAACAAGATCTAGCTAAGAAGAAAGCACCCTAGAGCTAATAGAGTTCATCAACCACATTGCACAATAAACATTCAGAATACGAATAGTCATAAATACATAACAGCTACTACAAACAGAATAGTGCAATCCAGGGTACAACATTCTACATGCTAGGTCCTATCTGACAAGTCACAGCAATCCTATCCACTAGCACATGCTCATACAACAACAAACCTGCAAGAACCTATCCACTAACATGCTCGGGAAATAGTAACACAATCAAAATAGTGGGTAGGCTTTTTTTGCTGGTTTTTGTTGTCTGAGCATGTGTTAGTGGATAGGCTTACTGCGACTTATCTGATAAGATCTGGCATGTAGATCATTGTACCCTGTATTGTACTATTTTGATTGCGGTGGCTGTGATGTTGTATGCTGATTGTTGGTATTCTGATTGACTTAGTGTGCAATGTTGTTGTTAGAACTCTGTTAGCTCTAGGGTCCTGTTAGGTTGTCATCATCTAGAGGCTAAGAGTGGAACAAGGTACGTGTCCCCACTGGTCTTGTGAGGACAGATTCCTTACCCCCAGCAGTCGGGCGTAAAGAAGCTACCACTCCGACAGAAGCCTAGTCTGTGGCATGCTAGAGTGGAATCCTTTCTTTGGTGAAAGTCTACCTTGGGACGACCTTAGCTTCAGGCATTTGTGTGAACAGGCTGCCACAGCAGGGTACCGAGGGCCCCCCACCTATTGTTGATCAGTGGACACCTTTCCGAGTCTTAGGCATGCGTACCTGAACCAACATAGTTTGTGTAGGCCTACATTTATCCAGTTTGTAGTAGCATGCGATGTGCGCGTATCCGCATTAGATGCCTAGAGGAGAGATCCCTCGGGCTAGTACCTCAGTACACCCTTCCATAAATCTCTTGGGTCATCGGAAGTCTCTAACTTCCGGCCAAGTGATCAGCTCAATAACTGATCCTGAACAGATATCCTCGAGAGACTCATACGCTCGGCCTGGGACATCTGGAAGAGTACCTGGTGTCTGGCTCTAGACTCAGAAAGGAAGTGGTGTACTCATGAACATTAGCCCGAGGGAGCTCTCCACCCGGAGCCTAACGAGTGTGTGCGCACACTGCATGCTGCAGCAAACTGCGTAAATGTGGGGGCCTAGGGACATACTACGCCAGTCCAGGTATGCATGCCTAAAGACTTAGAAGAGGTGTCACTGATCTACAGTAGTGCGAGACCCTCGGCACTCGACTGTAGCAGCCTGAATACCTCCTACGCCTGAAGCTAAGAACCGGCCAAGGCAGGCTTACACCATTGGTAGGGTTCAGTTCTAGCAGGCTACAGACTAGGCTTATACTGGTGTGGTAGCTACTCCACACCTAGCTACCGGGGGTAAGAAATCTTTCCTCACAGCCGGACCGGTGGGGACACGTACGTTGGTTCACTCTCAGCCTCTAGATGATGACAACCTAACAAGTTCTACCTAAGAATCCCAACCCCGTTTCTTATCATTCAAACGTTCTCAACAACAATAACCTTAGCATGGTACTACAAGATTAAAACAGGAATCAAGCATGCTGGAAGAACAAACATAGCATGGTACTAACATGTGAAAACATGAGTTAAACATGCTAGCAGAACAGACCAGCATAAAAGTTCTTATCCACTAAACATGCTCATAACAGTAAAGCAAGTAAACAAGAATGCAATCAAAGAAGTCTCGCAGGGTTCACATAACCCCCGATAATTAATCCTTACCTAGAAACAAGCAGAAATACACTACAGATAAAAATGCTCCTTGAGCTGCAGATCCAACAAACCTAACAAGTTATAATATAAACACGAATTAAATACTACTCGAACAGTTGCACCAACTAATTAACCAACACTTGCTTGGGGAAAGAAATTACCCTAAACCGAACACAAGGCAGCTTGGCAGCAAAACCTCGGCGAAGGCTTGCGACGAAGTGACAGAAGGCTTTGCGAAGTGCAAGGCTCTGTGAAATGGACGAAAAACCACGAGACAGCTTGGACGAACGTCTCGCTGTGGCAAAGGGCTAGCTGGAGCGAAGAAAGCACAACATTGGGCTTGGTCAAGCGAACGGCGAGAACTTGGCACTGAGCAATCGTTGACTCAACTGAAAAATGAATAGGGCGACTGATACGAATCAGACAACCGAACCATTGCATGTACCTGAAGGACCTATTACAAGGAGCAAGGCAAAGAAGATTCAA
>JBBMKA010062776.1:0-17148 GCA_037833695.1 Sechiopsis laciniata
CCTAGAGTAAATGAAGCCCTTCTTGATCTATCTTGACGCCTTTGTTCCATAAATAAAGCTTGAGTTGAACCTTGTTCGAACTTGTCTTCATTTAATGTAATTCTTATTTGAAGTTTTCATTTGATCTAGTATTTGCATGATAAGATTCATATCACCTTGCTTGCTCGTAAATTCTTTTTTTTTCAGTAAAATATTATCCTCTACGTTGATGGACACAAAGGTTACGCCTTCTCGAATAGTTCTGATTCTGGTTCTCATCTTACTACTTGTAATTGCTGGCAATACCCTCATCCTCATTGGCTTAAATTCTGTTGCTGCAATATCGCAGGGGTTGCATTTCCAATCCACTTAATACTTTAGCCTCTTTGTCTTCATTTTTTGCATTGCATGGCTTATCTTTCTCAAGATCCTATTCTATGGATTCTTCAGGATCGCTCATAGGTTCCTTCTTGATGGCCTTCTTTGCCCTTTTATCTGTCCTCTGCCGCAAATAATCTTTGACCAGTATGTCTGCCAATTCTAGGTATTATGTTGCCAAAGGTGGTGTTTCATCTTCATTACTTACAGCGACGTAAGGGGTGTTAACGAGTAGTTTTCCACTTTTCTCTATTTTTCCAAAGAACTTTCCAGTCTTAGTTTGCTGACAGTGCAAACTTTTTCCATGTTCCAACTCGGTTTCAACAGCAGACGATTTCTTGACCCCACGCATTGGAGGAGTAGAGTCTCAAAATCGTATGTGCTCAATATCCCCCTTACCCTTTGCTGACTTGTTACTTACTTTACGATTTTGGGCCATTGGATGGAAGAAGGCTCTAGATGATAAAAGGTCTAATGCAATGTAGACTAAATGATGGTGATAGTTCATTTCTCACGGGGTATAAATAATGTTTTGGAAATCTTTTGAATATCCTTGTGCAAGAAAAGAAATAATCATGAAGGAATTTTTTTAAAATTGATGTCAAGAACCTTGCTCTAATTTTCGTACCAATCCTTTCCCAAAATTACATAAAGAAAAGTTATGGAAATAACTAAAAAGGAAAATCGCATGATTAAAATAAAAAAAAAAACTTCCTATTCTAAATTATGGATTAAAGAAAATGCAATAAAGTTTTTGCATACAGTAAAAAATACTAGATTTTCGCATGATCATATCTAGCCTAAAATCTTCCCATGCGAGTTCTATCCCATAGTCGAATTCATCTATTACTACTATTTGAAGTACTTCGGCCCTTAATAATGTATCGTCCAGTCTTGTATCTTCTCTGTTGGCTGCGCTTTCCCTGAGTGTTTCCTCTAGAGATCATTTATGCTTGTATTCGGGTTCCTGAGGTGTTAGAATGATGCCATTCTCCTTCATCGGTTACTAGCGTATTAACCACATTTCATCCTCCATATTTGTATCATTCAAAGACTGGCCACACTTGTACATAGGATACCCAGGTTCATGACGCCTTGGTTCCCATGTATAGTTCATGTTGCTGCGATCTTCTTGTAGACCGTATTGATGCTAATAGATCCTGTTATGATCTCCCCTAAACTGCAACTGATTTTCCCAATTAGGATACGTTGAGTGGAAATTTTCTGCGTATGGCTCCTCCGCATAGCCAAATTACTGATAGAAATGTGTTTGCGGAGGGTTGATGTTGTTGTTCCAACATTGATTCGCAAAGTGATTGTTTGCCATCTTTTGTTATAGCTACTTGTGGTAATATATATATTGGGACTTTTTTCCCTGTTGGTTGATGCACTTGAATCTCGGTTCCCCTGAAATACAAATATTCAACTTTTGGTCAGTAAAATTACTCTTAAACTAACAGTCCTAATTCTAACTAATCAATCCCCAGCAACGATGCCAAAAACTTAACCTATTGCAATTTCGATTCAATTATATCTACGTAATGAATGACTTCTAAGCTTAACCTATTGCTAAGTGTTGCTTCGGAATCGCTACACGCAAGTATACGCAGTTAGAATGCAACAAGTGATAAGTATATATATTTTATTTTATCGTTTTCCACATGGATTGATATCTAAAATTAAAATTATGAATTTAAGAGTTATGTATTGAAATAAAGAAAATTGAGTTTGATAGTTGTTTTGGGTTTTTTCCTACGACTCTAAGTATGAAATGAATAAATGAGCACAGGTAAGAATTGCGAGTGCAGAAGATGTTGAATCTACAAAAGTGGTAATTAAATTTCACACTTCCCTATTCGAGTAAGTGTTTTCCGTACTTAATGATTTATAACTAGCCTAGCTTCCACAAAGACTAATCAACCTAGGCGACGCATATGATAGTAAGGTCATTCTTAACTCTTTAAATAATGCGAGAGAACTCACATTGAACCTATCGTAACATATTGGATCTTCCTACAATTCCAACTTTCGAGTTTATTGAAGGCTAGCTTACGTGGGTAGCTAATCGACGCATACTTAGAATTAAAAGTACAACAGTATAAAATCTAACAACCTACATTTTTAGCATGCATTCTACATAGGAATTCTCACCAAAGCTTCTACTTAATGCATCATAGAAATAGATAACAATTAATAAGAGAAATTTAGATATCTCATTACTAAAAGTTGTTAAAGTTCTACAACACTAAGATTTACTTCTAACTACAAAATAACAATAAAAGTAAAGAATTGGTGTGGCTGTGAAGATGTGCAGACTCCTTGTCATCGGCTCCTACGAATATCACCAATTACGTTCTTCGTGCGAATTGGCTTCTGGCCAACCGGCTAGCTCATCAATTGTAGCTTCTTTCCTTCTATATATAGGGATGATCGACTTGGCTAGCAAGTTTGGATAAGCTGGAAAATCTTCATAAATACTGGGATCTTTGATTGCTGCTAGAATTTTTTGATTGACGCCAATTTAATTGCTTGATTGATCTTATGTTCTTTCCTTATTGGCGTGATTTTTCGAACGTGACTATCTTGTGATTGCATCATGTTACATTTGCGCTCCACGGTTCGGATTGATTCGTTCTCCAGCGCCTAGTTCTACATTTCCTGTATTGCATCGCATTTAGCATAATTTATTCATTCTCTTACCTTAAAATGCGATGCTGAGCCTTTGATATGCTAAATGATGAATGCATGCGATTTCTAATGGTTTACTCCCATTAAGTCTTTTATAGCTAGATTATTTTCCTTGAACTTTAGAAAAATACATAATAAAATAGTCTAATTTATGCTCTTTTTAGAGCTATCAGTTCCCTAGAGAGAGAGAGTGGAACAAATTGGTTAAATAGTTAAAACAAAATTAGTGAGAAAAGCAAAAAGAAATTATAGTATAGTACAGGTGCATACATTTTGGTAATTGTATTGTTAATGGCTAAGCCTCTAAAGTGATAATACACATAATTGTGGAGGTTATAATCGGATACATGAGTAATCATACCCGGTACAACATTACTGGAAAGAATGGAACATCAAAACCCTACACATGATTTAGTACATTTAAAGAATATATCAAAAGTTAGTTATTCAAATAGATAAATAGAAACAAACAAAACGAATTAAGGACTTAAATAATTAAATAGAGCACCTCGCTTCTGGCTACGCCATCAAAGTATTCATTCAATTGCTCTATTGTGATAGAAGAGAGTGGATAAGTTTGAGCAGGATGATCATTTAAGTGTAGAGGCAAAAAACCCACATCACTAGGCACTGTTTCGATAAGGCGTCTTGAATCGTCAAGACCTCCAGAATAACTCTTCCCACCTTCAGAAAAACTCTTATCAGAACTCATGGTCGAGAGTTGTAGTACTAAAAACAAAACAACAAATTAATCAGTCTCAATTATTAAATTAATTGGTAAAGCAAAGGGGTGAGTTAATTTGAATAAAATAACACACTCTGGATTTCAGTTTCTATGTACAAACAGATAATGAAGAAACCAAAGAAAAATATATGATATCAAAAAATCCCAAAAAGAGATAAAATCAAACGGGCCTGAATATTTTAATTTTTTAATCAATAAACTTCTACAACCTCTTTCAATTTACTTAACCAATACATAAACTAATCATCAACGAATGTAAGAAAAATTACCAAATAGTGTGATTTTTGTTTTGAAAAACAAAAAATAAAAATGAAAATCAACATGACAAACCTTTAATTTACCTAGGTCAATCGACTTCGAAATCGAGAGATCAGTGAGAGTTAAAATCGAGAGTACAACGAGATATGGAGTTAAGGGAAATCTAGGATTGCATTGCATTAGGGTTTGTAGTTTTTTTTTTGAAGTACGTTAGGGTTTGTAGTTTTTTGAGATTACAACAATTGGAGGTGAGGGATTCGAACCAATGACCAATTGATCATTGGGTGTACACTAATGCCGCTTAACAATGGCTCTTGTTGGCACGTTAGGGTTCGTAGTTACAAATATATATGTACATAACAAATATATATATATATATATATATATATATTTGTTTCTGTTTATCTCTTTATTTATTTATTTTGACATAATTTATTATTGCTTTTATTAAGTCCCATGTTAACAAGTTATTATTTAATTTATCACTCCATTCATTCAAAATTAACATATATTATTTCTTTTTTTAAAAAAACATTTATTATTTCTTCAAAGGTTGTGAATTTAATCATTTTCCATAATAAAAAATTACATTTTTAGTCCTTAGTGTTGAGGTTTAGTTTCTATTTGATCATTCTCTTACGATTGTTCTAAATTTTATTGAAATAATGCCGTCTTCAATTCTCAATGTTTATCGGTTGGTCGATGTCAGTTTTTGGTGAAGAATGACACCAAATCGATCTATCGATTTACTTAAAAATAACATATAAACTGACTAGTCGGTTTGATCTGTTAAAACTAGTTAGTTCATTTAATTTTTATTATTTTTTTATTAACATAATATATTTATCATATAATTTTTTAATGAAATTTTGAGAATTAAATAGAAAAACTTAACATACATGTAAAGACCAAATTTCTGAAATGACTAGATAGAGGAATATACTTCAAATGCATGTAAACTCGGGGTAAGACAACCCAATCAGAGTGACCAATTTTTAAAATAGTAAAACCAAGTAAGTTCATTTGTAACAATCCATCTAATAAATATTTGAGAAGGATCCTGAAAGCCTTAAAAACATTAAAACTATAAATATAAAAAACTCAAATAGTTATGATAGAATAAAACTCTAGACACTAATGTTGCGGTCTCCTAGTGAAGATCAGCAGCTCTAGTTAGCATCTCGGTCCAAGTATCAAGGAGAGAAAATCCACATGGAAAGGAGTGAGTTATGAAACTTAGTAAAGATCCCATGTTCGGGGTACATCATGTATACAATAAGTAAAGCATAACAAGTAATACAATACAAGCCACAACATTATTATCAAAGGGCATTCAAACTGATGCCCCTTGGGCAGTTGGCTAGCTATATAATGGAGAATATGATCAACGAGCAAAGTAACCTGGCGGCCCTCAGGACTCATACTATCGTTGTGAGAATGAAGTAAAATACTGCTCAAGGTGGGATATCGCCCACGCACTCCCAAAACTGTGATAAGGTACCTAGGATATTGTTAGGAGAACTCTTGTTGTTAGAGTGCTCTAGTCGGCCAACCATCCTTTATTACTAACTACGAGTAAGATATCGCCTCTCGCATGACAACCTGATCAACACCTCTATTCGATACCCGTACCCGGCCACATTTGTAACTGCCCGTGTTTTCGTTACGACTCTCCAGATATAATTTTCTAACCACTCTCTAAGTCAGTTGGCCGTTATTTGCAGTTCTAACCCTAAGGGAAAATTTATAAAGTTACCCTTATGGCTACATAAGTACTTAACTATGCTTCGAGGCTGTTTTATGTTTTTAGGACTTCAGGGCCTGATGCAGTTTTTTGGTGTAATATAATTAAGACAAATGTGTAATAGTAAGATACTAGGATCTTACAATTTAGAATTACATTCATGCAACTATACGCAATTGAAAGTGTAGCAAGTGATCAGTATTTATATTTTATCATTCTCCACAAGAATTGATGTCAATAATCAGTTAATTAATTTAAGAGTCATGCAAGAAAATATAGATAATGGTGTTGGGATTTTGGTTTTGTTCTAAATGCGAAATAAAATTAAAATGTAAAATTAACTAAGTAAGGCTCGGGTTAAGGTTATAGGAAATGTCTTGCAATTCCTAGGGTAAATTTTGGTAAGTAGTAATCGTCATACTTCATTTATCTAAAGTTTTCTTCTACATTTGTTCACGCTGATTCTGACTCCCGTCGTGAATCAGCGTAGCTTTCTAATAGTGCATTGCATCCAATAATAGAATTTTTTTTCCTAAACTCTTCTTAAATGCGGAAAGACTTACACTAACCTATTGAACATGCAAATTAGAGTTAAGTCATCTTTTCTTCAAATTTAACAACTTACCAGTTCATGTGGATGATCGGTCAACATTTACTAAAAATTAAGATCCTAATTCAACATGCTTCAATTAACAACTCCCTTTACCCTAGATCATGATTCTACAACTCGTACCCTTAACCTTTACCTAAGATGCTTAGCTAGACATGAAATTAAAGAAAAGAATAAATAAGAAATAAGAAATAAGCAAAAGACATTTCAAAAGAAAACTGAGTTAATTCAAATGCAAGAACGGCTCGAAGGGAAACAGTGTTGCTTGAAATGAAAAAAGCATAAAATAAACAAAGAAAATATAAAATAGAAAGCGATAAATGGCGACACCTGCTTGAAGAACAGGACTTCGTGTCAATAGGAACACAAATTTTACTTTGGAATCCTAATCCCAAGTGTGGGAGAAGAACTCCAAAAACAGGCACACTTTCCCTCTTTGTTCTTCTCCTGTTTATAGGCTTCTACCTGCTTAGGGACTAAGGAATCAGAGACTTATAAGGCAAGGATTGGATTTGAAAATATCTTTTATTGCATTTTATCTTTGGCAGCTTATCCTCTAATTCTCGCAATAGATTTCCTCTGATTGATCACGTCTTTGTGATTAAGGTATGAATCGCATGATTATTGCATTTTGTCTATCTAGCAATCTGATAGTTGACATTCGCTCTGCATTTGATTCATTCCTTATTAGGTTATTGAGACTTTGACATCTGATCTGATATGCTATTTCTGCATGAATGTTTCCAGATCCGCTCCACATTAATTTTTTATCTTCTCGATTTGCCCTTTGCGAATGTACTTGGAAGATCCTACGGATCTACAATTGTTCGCTTTGTTGTTCTGATGTGCAACACTTTTAGCATTCCAAATTCCTGCGATGCTAATAATGTTTTCAATTACTATAGATATAGAAATAAATTAGCGAAGCGTGGGTTCTTTGGCATTTAAGTACAAAAAGCATTCGACATTCAAATTTTACTCTAAAATTCTCTAGATTCCTTATCTTTTTATATCTAAGCTCATAAATCATACGTGCATCTTATTTATATAAATTTCCCATCTTAATGTTCTAATTCTAAAATTCATTTAATTAATGCACTATTTGAGAGTTATCAAACCCCTAAACTTGAATCATTGATCGTCCCGAGCAATGCTACATATATTATTGTGTAAGGAAATTTATATTTAAATTCTTTTAAGTAATGTTCTCAACAATGCTCTTAACATCGCAGTCAAATTAAGCAAAAAAATTTCACATGCTACACATAAACTTCTATCCTACAGATTTTAGAGTCCTAGACTTGCTAAAACACTTTTCTTACTGATAACACGCTCTTCCCTGTTAGACTAAAAGCTAGGCCCTCCTAGAGATTAATGCCTACGACTTGAACCACTTCACTCAAGCTCTCGATCATCCTAAGTTTACCCAAAACATTCTGTTTGAGGCTTTCTATTTAGGTCTCGAATCCCTCAAGGATTTATGCTATGCTTTCCATATTCCTACTTGGGATGCACTCATATCCATAATTCTGTAGTTCTCAGATTAAATCACTTGAGCATAAAACGTTCCATCTAAGCAATGGAATGTCTCAAGCTTGCACTTTTGGTGGACAGCGGAGTACTTCAGAATTCCTACGGCTATTCACTCTTTTGTGTCTTTCATTTTTACCCCAGAATGTTTTGATCTTTGTTTTCCAATTTTCTTTTTTAATTTTTTTATAGAGGGCTCATATGTACTTTTCTCTCTTGTATACTCTCCTCGGGCTTGCCCTCAGCCCCAAACTTAAAATTTTCACTGTCCTCAATGAAGGTAAGGCTTAGTTCTCCCAAACTTATATTAATCTAAGATTTGAATTCCATGTTTCAAGCTTTCAGTTTTAACCTTTGGAGTTAACTCATTTTTTATTCCGATTAGGTATTAGTGTATTATCAACTTAGTCCGCATTTTGGCTTGTCCATTCTTCTAAATTCCTAAGGATAAAGGTTAGTGTTTTAGATTGTTCAGAAATTTTAACTATACTAGACTACAACATTTAGGAGCAGAGCGAAGAACATTTACACATAGCATTTAACTATTTGACTATAAGACGACATGCATAAAAGATTTTCTAGTTGATCCTAATACGCTTCCTAGGACTAGGTAAAAAGAAGGATTGAACATATTTCAGTAGATATATAAACAATAAAGAAATAGAAGGACAAAAACTTCCTTTTGCTGTTTGTTCATCCTGTTTTGTAGCTTTTTCGTTCGCGCTGCCAATACCTACTCGCTTACAAACTCAAGACTAAAAAAAAAAAAAAGTATCCTAAAAAAAATCTAACCTAGCAAAGTTCAATAACTTCTAAGGAAGCAATAAGAGAAATTAGAACTTGTAAATGCTCGGAGCCAAAATTTAAATTGTACCGACTATGCATGCTTCGAGCATCGCATTCCAGGAATGCGCTATGCATACTTTGCCTTTGGCCAAATAATGATCTTTTTTATGGCACCCTCTTTGACAGCATTTTTTGTTATGGCTACAAACTCCTCCTTCTTGAGGTAACTTCCTACCAAGATTTATTTTAGTAGGTAAAGATGCCTTCCACTTTGGCCATGTTGTATTGTCCTCTCGTCAAATTTTTGAATGATTTCTCACTTGGATTATTGAGGGCATGATAGTTCAAAAGTGGTTTGCATAATTTCTAGGGATTCAATGCTTTTGAAACTATCTTCAATTTCCTACACTGCTTATTCCATCGCCTCTTCCTTGGTGAGTTGATGCTTTTCTTTTTCAGCCCCAGCTGCAGGTTTATCCTCCACAAAGTTGATGGTTGTTTGAGGAATTTCTTCCTCAATTTGGCTTTCTTCAACTCTACTCTGTTCATTGTAAGTCTCACAACTCCTCGGTTCAGGGTGTGGTTTATACCACTCATCGTCTGTTGCTAAGGATGCATAAGCCACTAAAAGCACTTCTGAATGCAAGGTTTTTAGCTCTGTCGCCAATCGCCTTATCTGAACGTTTAATTCTTACATTGAAGCTTGAATGCTTTACATTATAGCATCATTCTTGGCCATAAAGTCCTTCAGAGATAGTTCAGGACTATCCATTGGTGCGTTGACCTCCTAGTATCCATAATCGTGTGCATAGTCTGAGATCTCTTCTGATTGCTAAGGTTTCCACTTCACAGTTAACCGCTCTATCATATCGACAAGTTTTTTCATGATGGCTCGATTGCTTTGACTTGCGGCGTCGCTTTTGGCCATACTTTCCCTGAATATATCTTCCAAATATGGTTCATAGTTATACACTTGATAACTCAGCTCATGATACCCATAATCTTGGGTATAACTTGTTGTGTTATAATTTCAATACTCCATCTGTTGATGCTCATAAATTGGTTTCAATGGCATTTGGAAGTGATTTTCTTGGCTTTCCCAATAAAGTTGTGATTGCATTCTCCAATTGGTTTCATAGTGTTTTGGTTGGAAATGTGTCACATTCATTTGAACCGTTGGTTCCGCTACCCTCCATGGCTTTTGATAGTAATTCATTTGGTTTTCGTAATGGAATTAGGTTACAATGTGGTTCTAATATTGTACGCCAGAGTATTGCCCAACCATCTATTTATACTTGTTGCTTGTGGTGGATAATATATTGAGGACTTCTTCCTAGTAGGCTAGTATGCTCCGCGCTTCCCAATGCTCTGCAGTACACCTTGAAAATACGAAGTAATTAGTCTTTTTGGTAATTAAGAACTACGCTTACACTAATATACAATTAATTATAAATTAATTAATTCTCGATAACGGTGCCAAGAACTTGATGTAATTTTTTGGTGTAATATAATTAAGACAAATGCGTAAGAGTAAGATACTAGGATCATACGCTTTAGAATCGCATCACGCAAGTATACGCTGTCGAAAGTACACAAAGTGATAAGTATTTATATTTGATCGTTCTCCGCAGGAATTTATGTTTATAATCAGTTAATTAATTTAAGGGTCGTGCAAGAAAATATAAATAATGGTGTTGGGATTTTGGTTTTGTTCTAAATGCAAAATAAAATTAAAATGTGAAATTAACTAAGTAAGGCTCGAGTTAAGGATATGGGAAGCGTCTAGAAATTCCTAGGGTAAATTTTGGTAAGTAGTAATCGTCATATGATGACACTAAAATAAAGTCAGATTTTAGCCTAACTTCGGATCATTGTTTGCGCTTATTAATTGAAAATTATTGCGAGTAAGGAAAAATTAGAAATAAAAAGGTGTAATTTGCTAATGCTTACGCATTGGGAGAGTAAAATGCAAGATATCGATTATTATGTGGAAAACAACCATAATAGCACGTTTAGCACGGATTTCACAGGACTTATGTTGATTTTTGTTTTTGCAGGGTTAGCGCTAGCGGTGCAATGCGACGCTGAGAATCAAGACGCGTGATTGTGAGCAATTAAAGCTCAAAAGACAAAGGCTAGAAGCATTTCAAGTAAATAAGGAAGGAATCGTCTGACAACGAGAAGTTGACTAATCAGACAAATTAAGAGACAAATTACTGAAATCATGAGATTCCTACCTTAGATAAATCAAAACACATTTGCCAAGGATAAAACGAGAAATTATCGTGAATATTGATTCGTACCATTCTAGAAGATTCGAAGATATGACGACCTAGTCCTATAAACAGATTGTTTGTGTAATAGAGAGGAATGAAGGTCTTTTCTCTGGTTCTATCTTTTGAGAGGAGTCTAGAGACTCGATCGAGACGACAATAGTTTGCTTATTTGTTTTTCTTTTATTGTTAGACTCATTTTACTTCAATAATACAATTTTAATATGTTTTCCATGTTGTGTTTTGTGTTTTCTGTCTGTAGCATGAACTAACTTCATTAGGGCAAAGCTAGAAGAAAGTGAATTTTAGTACCATATTGTAGGAAGAAACTGGAAGGGTTTATCTAGAGCATGTAGATTAGGTACATCAATATAATAGTGAGTGTCGACCGACCATCCACATAAACTAATAGGTTGTAAATTGGAAGTGGAAATAACCTAAGTCTACTTTGCATGTTTGATAGGTAGTTTTACATCTGTGATGCTTTGAATCGGAGTTTAAGAATAAACGCGTAACTATCATATACTTAGCGCCGGCTCGTAATTACATCTAGTTGCAGTGGAAGTCGGACTGGATGCTAAATGAAGGCAGAAGCCGAAGTTAGTAAGGCTTAGTATGATAAAGTCCCTTACCGCAAGTTTCTTGTTTATTACATTGCTGCTGAATTTCATGAGTATCTTAGTCTAGCCTTATCTTATCAATATTACTTATCTTGCTATTTTCTTACCTTTATGATTCAATTACAAACCAACTCAATATCATATTCGTGCAATTTACAATTCAATTATGAACATCACCTCGGATAGTTTCTAGTCCCTGTGGACATTGATAATTTACTTATTACTTGCTACAGACCGTGTATACTTGCATGAAGTGTGAACTAACCACACTTAAAGCATTTAGCTATTCACTACCCTATAACGTATCAAGTTTTTGGCGTTGTTGCCGGGGACTGTGTAAAATTATCTTGAGACGAGAGGGTTTTAGAATATAAAAATTAAGATATATATATATATATATATATATATTTGCAGTTTTTCATTTGTTTCAACATTTTAGTGTGATTGGTGCATGAGCGTTACTCTTGTGTTTGATCCAGAACTTGAACAGACCCTTCGAAGGAGGATTCGCGAACAAAGAAGGAGAAACCACAGAGGAATGGATCCCATGGCATAATATCATCCTAGAGTGATGGATCCACCAGTAATAACAGCAGCGGGTGCAGAACTTGGATCAGATGCAAACCCAAATCCTAATCTGCTGCTAGCACGGGAGGTAGATGAAAGAGATAGAGTCATAAATTCAATCATATAGCATATCCAAGTATGGTTAGACCTAACAGTGGAGGTAGACGCCCTGTATTGACTAATAATATGTATAACATGCTTAAAGTCAATGAGCCTTTTAGAGGACTTCCTTCAGAAGATCCACATCAACATTTGCGTAACTTTTTAGATGTTAGTGACGCTAACTAGAAAGTCAGTATATCGTTGGAAGATACTCGACTGTTTCTTTTTTCATATTCCTTATAGGATAAGCCAGATATTAGATATAGCACGCTACCAAGTAATTATACTTGGAGGTAAATGGTTGAAAGCTTTTTAGCAAAATACTATCCTTGTGTAAGAAGCATGAATTCTAGGCATGAAATCACTTGCTTTAGACAAGAAGATGATGAAACAGTAGGAGGAGCTTAGGAACGGTATATGAGCTTATAGCAAAATGTCTGTACCATGGTCTGTCTTATAAGCTTCAAATCAAACATTTTTATAATAGATTATCGGAATCGGACAAGGCTATTATTAATGCAACAACAGGAGGGTGACTGATGGATAAAACATATAATTAGGCCTACAAAATCATAAAAAAAACTACTAAAAATCATGCGCCTAAGATGAGCCAAGGAAGAAACCAAGATATAACATTAGGTAAATTCGAGCTAAGTGAAATGACCACCATAAAAGCACAATTGGCTATGTTGACAAACACTCTTAAAAATGTTCAAATGACTGCACCCTAGAATGCATCAGCAATTGAGCAACAAACTCCCGAATTCTGTGCACTCTGTAGAGGCGATCATTTGTACGAACTCTGTAGTGAAAATACAGCGTCTGTAAATTATGTTAGAAATTCGAATTCGTGACAGCAATATAACCCTTATTCAAATACGTACAATGCTGGATGGAAACAACACCCAAATTTCTTGTTGGGAGGACAAAGCAGCAACGCTAACCAAATGGGACAGCAGCGCACACCTCCACAATCTAGATTTTGAAGTAACCACCCGCACGCTCTACAGTTAGATTCAGCACTGAAGGATTACGTAGCGAAGAACGACATGGTTATGATGGAGCATCAAACCTTGTTGAAGACTCAACAAGCAACTCTTCGGGTGCTAGAACTACAATTAGGCCAAATCGCAGCAGATATTAAAAATAGACTGCTAGGGCAGTTACCGTCAGACACGGAAGGATCTAGGAGGAATGGTAAGGAGCAAGTAAATGCGATTAAATTATGAAGTGAGAAACCTTCGATGGATAGTGAGGAAATTAGGAATTATCAGGGAACAAAAGTCCCAACGGAACCATCAACAGGGAAGCAACCAGCGAAGAGCGCGGACGAAGAATTAACCATAGCAAAGAAAGTGACAAATGTGGCAAAAACCATTACCTATTTACCAACCACCACCACCACCATACCCTCAAAGGATCAAACACAAAGGAAATGAGTCGCATCTAGAGAAATTCACGAACATTTTGAAACAAATTCACATCAACATTCCCTTGGTTGATGCGCTTTGGCAAATACCAAACTATATAAAATTCTTGAAGGATGCGCTTAAGGAAAAGATCAAATTCGAGGAATTCAAGGTAGTAGCATTAAACGAGGAATGTAGTGCAATTATTCAAAATAAAATCTCAAAGAAAAAGATCGATCTTGGGCCGTTTAACATTTCGGTCTAGATTGGTAGTAATCATATTGGGTGAGCACTCTATGATCTAGGTGCTAGCATCAATTTAATGCTGCTATCAATTTACAAAAAGTTTAGAATAGATGAATCAAGGCCCACAACAATAACAATTCAGCTAGCTGATAGGTCGATAACTAGCCCTATTGGAAAAATAAAAGATATATTGGTTAAGGTCGACAAGTTCATTTTTGCAGCAAACTTCATCATTCTTGACTACGAAGCAGATCTTGAAGTTCCAATTATTCTGGGATGACCATTTCTGAGAACTAGACGGACATTGGTAGATATTTACGAAGGAACAATCACGTTAAGGATGAACGATCAGTAGATTCAGTTCAACATATTCGATTCGATGAAGCAGCCTGACACGGAGGAAACTTTGAATATCAGTCAATTGGAAGTGTTGTTGAATTAAGCAGTCATGACTAAACAACAGCAGGAGATGCTGAACACTGTCGATAATATAGAGGAAGTAGAGGATTCAAAGGATGATGCATTTGAGGACGCGATAAACAAAGTGCATTACTATGAAGCGCTCGATGTGGGAATAAAAGGCAACTCACCACAGCGACCCTCAATCGATGAACCTTCAATGCTAGAGTTAAAACCTCTCCCTGAGCATCTGAAGTAATTCTACCTTGGAGAGAACGAGACATTACCAGTTGTCATATCTTCACAACTAACATCAGAGCATGAGCAGTTACTACTGAAACTCTTCATGCAGCACACAAACGGAATTGGATAGACTCTGGCAGATATAACAGGCAAGAGTCCTACATTATGTATGTACAAGATCATTCTAGAGGATAATGTAGGGACTTCAGTGGAACATCAAAGAAGATTGAACCTCGCCATGAAGGAGGTAGTGAACAAAGAAATTTTAAAATGGCTTGACGCTAGGATCTATACCCCATATAGATAGTCATTGGGCTAGTCCAATTCAATGCGTGCCCAAGAAAATAAGCCCCACCGTCATTCGCAACGAGAAAAATGAGCCAATTTCAACACAAACAGTTATAGGATGGCGAGTGTGCATGGACTACCACAAACTGAACAAAGTCATAAAGAAAGATCATTTTCCCTTACCTTACATAGACCAAATGTTAGATCGCATCGCAGAGAAGGATTATTACTGTTTCCTGGATGGATAATCTGAATACAACCAGATCACAATTGATCCAAATGATCAGGAGAAAACCACTTTCACCTGCCCTTATGGAACGTTTACTTTCAGAAGAATGCCATTTGGACTCTGCAATGCCCCTGCTACATTTCAATAATGTATGATGTCTATTTTCTCTGACATGCTTGAGGACATCATAGAGGTATTTATGGATGACTTCACGGTGATTGGGAACAGTTTTTCTGATTGTTTGGTAAATCTAGAAAAAGTGCTCAACAGCTGTGAAGAAGCACACCTAGTGCTTAATTGGGAAAAGTGTCATTTCATGGTAAGAGAAGGAATTATCCTTGGACATAAAATCTCTAAGGATGGAATGGCAGTTGATCAAGCAAAGATTGAAGCAATAGAAAAGTTGGAGCCACCAAAGAATGTGAAGGGCGTGCGCAGTTTCTTAGGTCATGCTGGGTTTTATAAGCGCTTTATTAAAGACTTTTCGAAAATAGCAAAACCTATGTGTGAACTTTTAGAAGCTGATCGTCCCTTTAATTTTGACTCGCGTTGCTTGCAAGTGTTTGGACAATTGAAAAGGGCTCTAACTACTGCACCTATCATGATATCTCCTGACTGAAAAAAGCCATTTGAGTTGATGTACGATGCTAGGGACTATGTAATAGGAGCTATTTTGGGTCAGAAGGGAGAAAAGCTTATCCATCCCATCTACTATGCCAGTAGGGCTTTAGCTGAAGCGCAACAAAACTATACAACTACTGAGAAGAAGTTTTTAGTAGTGGTTTACGCATTAGAAAAATTCCACTCTTACTTAGTAGGATCCAAGGTGACTGTGTTCATCGACCATGCTGCTATAAGATATCTGAAGAGCAAGGCTAATGTAAAACCAAGACCGATCAGATGGATTCTGCTTCTACAAGAGTTTGATATAGAGATCAAGGAAAAGAAAGGTTGCGAGAATGTTGTAGCAGACAATCTATCTCGATTAGATAATAGGTGACCTGATATAGCAATGCTCAACATATCTGAAAAATTACCTTATGAATAAGTATTTGTATTCAATCTGGTAGAAAAGAAGAATGCCCTTTGGTTTATTGATATTTCCAACTACCTAGCAAGCCATGTCATCCCAATAGATCTTACAAGATAACAAGTGAAGTAATTTTTCCACGACTCGTAATTTTATTTCTGGGATGAACCATTTCTCTATAGGTAATGTACTGATGGAATAATACGTCGATGTGTAGTGGAACATGAGAAGAATGTAATACTAGAGTCGTGCCATGCATTGTCGTATGGAAGACAATTTGGAGGAATGTGCACCGCAGTAAAAATTTTCCAATTTGGCTATTCCTAGCCAAACATATTCAAGGATGCGCATCACTGTGCAAAGACATGCGATAAGTGCCAAAGGAAAGGAAACATAGGAAAAAGGGATGAAATGTTGTTGGCTGCAATTTTTTAAGTTGAATTATTCGACGTCTGGGGAATTGATTTCATTGTCTCATTTCCCCCTTTGCACGGAAATATGTATATCTTGGTAGCCGTTGATTATGTCTCAAAATGAATTGAAGCGATCGTAACACCTTCAAATGATGCTAAAACAGTCATTAGATTCCTTCATATGAACATCTTCACAAGGTTTGGGGGACCGCCAGCACTAATAAGTGATGAGGCACACATTTCATTAACAGAGCAATGTCTCATGTGCTGCAGAAGTATAATATAAAGCATCGCATTGCCACCTCTTATCATCCGCAGATCAATGGACAAGCTGAAATCTCAAACCACGAGATTAAAAATATTCTTGAGAAAGTTGTAGGACCTAACCGAAAGGATTGGTATATATGACTTGATGATTCACTTTGGGCTTACCCAAATGCGTTAAAAATGCCATTGAACATGTCGTCCTAAAGAATAGTGTATGGGAAAGCATGCCATTTACTGATCGAGCTACAGCATAAGGCTTTCTGGGCTCTAAAGAAATTAAATCTTGATCTCCAGAAAGCAGGAGCTGTTAGAATGATGCAATTACTCGATTTGGAGGAGCATAG
>JBBMKA010062787.1:0-17146 GCA_037833695.1 Sechiopsis laciniata
AGCTTGTTGGTTGAGATGTAAAGTTGCTCAGCAAGAGTTTTAATTAGATTCGTTGTTTATCATTGTACCAAAATTAATGCTAGAATTTAGAGTTTATTAATAGCTTCCTCGATTCTTTTAATCAATTTTTAATATGTCATTTTTTTAATACAAATTTGGCAGAGGGGGACCAACAAACCCTACATAGAGGGCATTATCGCTCTGAATAACTGTAGAGTTAAAATAAAATATCACCAAACTGGACAGCCAACGTGCCACCGATCTCTGCCATTGAACTTAAAAATTTAAAGTACATTACATTATATAACCATACAAAAATATTAGCTAGTTTGATCTAATCTTTTATGACTTTGTTTTTCAAATTTTTATTACAAAATTTCATATGTTAATAATATGTTAAATCTCATTATTTTATGTGAGATCCGTTAAAAAAAGATTAAATAAATAAAAGAAAAAGGAAAAAAGGGAACGAATTTGCCAGCTAAGGAAAATAAAGGGCACACGTGTGAGTTTGAGGGGAAAATATCGAAGAAAAGGGAGGAAGAGAATCTGAACTGAACTCTAACTTCTTATCTCAGTTGGAGAAGTTGAAGCTTAAAGTTTCCTGTAGGCGCAACGAACTTAATAGAAGGGAAAGAAAAGGGAGTTGACTTCGTTTCTGGGGAGGTGAGTTAATTTATGATTAACTAGGGGGGGTTGGGATCAATTAAATTATACTCAATCTAGGGATGGGTTGAGAGAAACTCCATCCAATATTCGAGTTTAAAGGAGACCCCAAATTTTAGGAGGTTTATAGTGATTAAAAGCTGTAAAACAAGCTGAATGTTGTGAACCCATAATTGAATGTTGGTTTTTTTTTTTTTGTATGCAGGAGGTTCGGGAGTGGTCGGGATTGAGTCACATGGCGAAGGAGCTTCTCAACAACAAGTGGGTGATTTTTAATTCGAAGAAGTTTTCTCTTAAGTGTAGGCTATGTTGGCTTATTAATTTTGTGCAAGAAATGTTGAATTAAAGTTTTGATTTAGCTTTAAAGGGCGTGGGAGACGTAAGAAGGGGATGCTAGAAACTGGTTTGTGGGTTTAAGTCTATAGATAGCATTTTAATTACTAATTGTTAAACTGAGAAAGAGTGGTGGATGTAAGTTCATTTGCTTTGATTTTGAAGTGATTGTGATTGTATTAGATGGCTATTTGGTTACCAAAATGACTATGCAGAAGGTGTCGTTGACAAGGGTGCAGATAGAGGATTGTCACTTGAAGTAGTGGAGAGGGTTGCTAATTTTTTTACGGGAAAGCAAAATGATGTGGGGTTATTTTTTTTATAATTTTCTATTAACCTATAATATTATTAGGTTGCAGTTCTTGTGGAACTAATATTGTATTATGGCAGGTCCAACGTGATGAACAATGTCAGGGCACATTAAAGGGCTTAATATACGATTTGAGATCACGGTATAGGATTGTGATATAGATGATTGCTTCTATTTTATTTTATTTAAATTATAGGCGTGTGAAACATATGGTGGTCAGTGCTGAAGGTCATCTTGTTTTCTTTTGGAACTCAAAAGGGCTAGTTTTGGTTGCCATTGGCGGCATCAAGAAGAAAACCAACACTGTTGTGGAGTACGTCTCGTCGTCGTCTTCCATCATCATCATCTATCTACAACGCCGACAAAGGACGATTCGCCCAAAACTGGAGCACTAATAATATTGAAAGTTAAAATTTGCAGAAAAAAAGACAGTCAATTGTATTTAAATCGAAACCGTAAGTTCAAGATGATTTTAATTACAAAAATGCCATTAAGTTGTGTATTATATTAGTATTATCTTATTATAGTAGTATATATGTTTTTATTAGTAATACACAAACTACTTAAATTTCACTCCTACTCCATATACAATATTAGGAATGTGTTAGTATTAATATTGTATTTATAAATCAATGTATTAGTTGTTATTATAATATAGTATTATTATTGTAATAATATAAGAGCTTTTTTCATAATTAGACCAAGTTTGAAAAGTATTTGCAAATGTAGGTTACAGAGAAAATATTAGCATAAATGAGATTTCGTTAATTATATTATTAATTCATTAAATTTTTATTTACAACAATACCATCTTTATTTCAAATTTTAATTTTCAAAACATTTCCCATTTTGGAAAAATGATTTCCATTCCATACACACTAACCACGAAAATTAATGGCGTGCATTTATTACAAAAAACCTTCCAAAAAAAAAAGAAATCGTCCTTTAATCTCCTTTCAATGAAATTTTGTCTCCTCATTTCCTTTTTTCTGTCATCTCGCACTTTTTCTTCACTTCTTCGAAAAAAACCGTCTGGTTGCTCCAAATGTCGAAGACGTTTCAATTTTTTCCGATTAGTGACGACCAAAATCGAAAACACAAGCACAAACGAACTTAAGACTATCATATGGTAAGTTTCTTTCTATTAAGTCCTACTGTCTACAACTACAACTTCTTTCTTGAAGGTTAACATGATACTGTTGGATACCATACAAAACTTGGTATTATGGATGGTCAATATGATGTACCTATTGGATAGGGATGGTTGCAGAACCTATAAATTAAAAATATACAATATTACTCACATGTACAGACAATACTGTGTTGATGTATATTAGAAATAATATACATGTTTAAACAATATGGTATTACATATTTAGAAAGTAATGAATATTGGATATGTATAGAATTGACGGTAAACCTTAAAGGTAATATATAAATTATACAGTATATATCATGTAATATGTGAATATATATACAGTATTACTAACATGTAAAAACAATACTGTACTGATGTATATTTGGTATAATACACATGTGTAAACAATACGATATTACATATTTAAAAATTAATGAATAGAATATGAGTTGGAAAATGGATTAGATAAGAGTATTAGGGGTGTTCAAACAACCCGAATAACCCGAACCAACCCAACCCAATTTGACGGGTTGGGTTGGGTTAAAAACATTTTTTAGTTGGGTCGGGTTCAAAATCATGAAATATTTATGGGTTGGGGGGTCAAGGGTTGACCTAAAATTAACCCAACCCAACCCAACCCAACCCAACCCAACCAACCCGAAATTATTATTTAATTTAAAAATATATATTTTTACTTATAACATAATTATATATGTGTATATTTGTTTTATTTAATTATTATTGTTAGAATTTTTATTTCCCATATTCTTTAATATTTTTTCAAATCTTTATAATTTATATATTATGATAAAATATATAGTCAAATTATATAAAGGTTTTAATTATATATTTGTTTTATGGAAGTCGAATTATGTCATCTATTTTTTTTTGTTTTAATTATCTATTTTATGTTTTATAGTTGGAATCTTCTATATGAACCGTAATTGTATATTTATATTCATTTCATTACCTTAATTGAATATTGTATTTTGTTTATGTATAATGTAGGACTAATTTAATAAAAAGATATTTATAATTTATTATTGGACCCGATGACCCAACCCAACTCAACCCGAAAATATAAGGGTTAGGTTGGGTTGGGTTATATCTTTAATTGCGTTGGGTTGGGTTGGAAAAATGAATAACCCGAAAATTTGGGTTGGGTTGAAAACCTCCCCAACCCAACCCATGTTCACCTCTAAAGAGTACAACCGTAGGTAAATATTAAAGGTACTATAAAAATTATATAGTATATATCATGTAATATGTGAACGTATATAATATTGTGTATATTATACAATATTATAAATTTCTGTAACCAACAATATAGCATTACATGGCTGACTATAAGGTTAACGGTATTATGGAAACTGTGCTTATAAACAGTACTGAATAACTATGAGTATGGAAGATGGATTTGATATGAATGGAATACACAATAATGATATTAGGTTTTAGGGTATTGAAAAGATGAAAGGGAATAAAGACATATCATACGGTACTATCTGAGACAAATCGGATCAGGATGACGAGAAAATGCACACTAAAATGTTGATGAAATGAACGGAGTTGTGGAACCAAATTAAACAGAAAGGTCGGAGGAATGAATGATTTGCAATGGACGACAACTGAGGGGTTGTTGAACTGTTTGGATGTCGTCGGAATGTATGGAGCGTGAAGAGAATGAAATGTATCGTGGATGGAGCTTGGAGTATGAACGTAACAAATACGTTGAAGAAGAAAAGGAATTGTAATAATGAGGTGAGATAATTGCAAAAATCAATGAGATATTGGCTATATTAATTTATATTTTAGATGGTATGAATTTCCTAATTATGGAAAGTTTGTCTATGACATTAATAATTTAAAATGAATGCAATAAATGCATATGAGGGCAAAATTATATTTATTAAAAAAATGAAATTCAGATTTTATAAAATAAAAATAAAAATGCAAAACAAAAGTTGGATGTCTATTTCTGCAATTTTTTTTTTTGAAAGTGGTCTATTTAGTACCATTTCCCATAATATAATTAGTTCACATAACAATGATATTATAATAGAGTATCATAAATGGCAGTTATAATATTATGGGTAATAATGAGTTTTTTATGATAATATATGGTATTATAACATGAAACTCCGACGAATATAATTACGGTTGGTATTATCATTGTCTTCTATATTAATTACAAAACCACATAAATGCATATGATTATTGTAATATATTAATAGAACTATGCTACGAGTATTGTAATAATGGTATTAACTATGAGGGTGTATCGTAAGATGGTATTATTATGTTTAAAAGGTAAATACAAGAACAATATGTAATACTCTAAGTCTAAAGAATTGAATTTATTATAATACTCTAATTGTATTGTATCATATTAATGCAAGTACTATATTACAATACAATATAAATATGTATGATTATTATAATTTAGTATTAGAATATCGTGTTATAATACTATGATATATTACAATATTTTAATATTGTGATGTAATACGGTATTAGACTGCCATCATATAATACAATATTATAATACTATGACATAATATCCATGAAACTTATGGTTTCTTGTTTTAGATTAGGAATTCGAAGGCGTCGTTATTAATTGATTGGGCGGAAATTAAGGATAAAATCAAGAATTCCCATCCTTAAGTTCGTTGCATCTCCGGTTGTTGCTCTGATCATCGTCTAAAGTGAATGAATGTCGAAACGTCTGACTTTTTCATCGATTCGTGACTTCAACTTTCACCAGTTATCATCTACAGTGAGATTTCCTCGTTTCCATCAGAAAATGACGATATCATCTTGCTTCCTATTCGATTGACGACTTTGTTTCCTGTAGTAGGCATTATCGATTGATTTTTAATTGATGATAGATTTTTTATTGGCGTTTGATTTTTGTTACTGGAGTTTGAGGCCTGTGTGTCTCTGATTAGAGACTCAACCGACGGCAACGTTGAAGAAAAAAATTGGGTGAAGGAGGAGTAAAGTTAAATTATGGAAGAAGAAGGACAATTTTGACATTAATGAAAAATATTCGACTTGTCGAATTCGAACCAGCGACCTAAGGATATCTGAGAGTTCCTCACTACAATCCTCCGCTCTACCAACTGAACTAAGGTTGGTTTTTATTATAAAATGAGACATTAAAAAGAAAAATTAATGAAGTAATATTATCAAAGAAAAATAAAAGGTAGCCCCACAAAAAAAAAAAAAAAATGAAATGACAAAATTTTAAATACAAATGAAAAATAACAACAAAAGAAGTAATATTTTAAGAGAAATACTCTAATGGGGTGTTACGGGTGCATGCATTTAAAATATAAAAAAATTAATTTAATAATCACACTCAATTTCCAAAAAAAAAGAACTCGTAAAATCATGAAACACAGTTGATAGTTCAAAAACATACAAAATAGGGTTCAAGATCTCGATGGTTCAAAACAAATACGGTTCAACAGAGTTTAAAACATAATGTTTGACACAAAGTAAAAACAATGTGGAAAGGAAAATGTCGACACCGTGTCCATGATCGTGCATCTCCCAGCCTAGCCACCTCGGAATGGATCAGTACCTGAAAATGTAAGGGGCGAGTATATCGAAATATACTCAGTAAAGAGCCCCACCATGGAGTTAATCATGCAAATAGAAACAAGTTAGAAGATACGACAACTGAAGCTAAGAGCCTCGCACATGTGTGCCCAGCCCCTAAGTCAGTCACGAATAAATAATGTCAAGCGACAACGTACAAGTCGTGAGAAAAGTTATAGCTAAATGTCGAGAAATCATCTTACCACTGTTAGGGGAGGACCACGAGGGAGGGAAAACACACAGGTTCACTAAACCTCGGATCGGGACATGTCCTATACCGTGTCTGTAGAGACATACATATATGCCTTGGGGTAGCCTAACCTTCATCAGGGACCCGCCAAACTATATCAGCGGAGACATACACAAATGCCTCGGGGTAGCCTCACCTTTGTCAGAGACCTGTCACCATGTGCTCGCGGAGACATACACGAATGTCTCGGGATATTCTGACCTATGTCAGGGACCCGCCACGCTTCCACTACACAACTCTAATAGCGTATCAACAAAGACATACACGAATGCCTCGGAGTAGCCTGACCTACGTCAAGGACCCGCCACGCTCCCGCTGTGTAACTCTGATAAAGTATCAGTAGGGCATACACAAATGCCAATAAAGTCACCTGACCCTGATGAGGAGGACCACGAGTGAGGGAACTATACAAAATTCCTAAACCTCTGGTCAAGACAACGACACAGAAGTCATGTCTGCAAGGGCATACTCGAATTCCAATAAAGTCACCAGACCCTGTTCGGAAACCCACGAGTGAAGAAAATTGCAGAATCCCTAAACCTCAGGCTAGGGGCACCATCTGCTAACCTCGAGGTGCCATCTGCTAACTCCTAGCATACGAGGACCGACCTGCCTGCAGACAACATTTCTGTACTGTATGCAGGCTCACCGACAGCACTTCTCCGCGCCATCATCTATCCAGTAGCCTTTTCCAGTAGATGTCGGGGTCAAACATGTCGTAACCGACTCCCCCTCCCACGTACTAGGACGGAAAAACAAGTGGAACCATGCACGAAACATATGAGATTCCACGAGTATAACAAAAGAGATATAACTAGTACTAGAGTCACATGAGATCTAGCCTAGCCTAGGCAAATGCAACCGCCAACCCGAGGGTTGGTGCAACCCGCAACGTGCACTCAACAACCAAGGAACTCGTTGTTTTGCACACAATGTGACACGTGGATGAGATCCGACCCCTTGGTCGAATGTAAGAGTCAACCCATAGGTTAGTGCAGCCCAACCACGTGTCTCGAAGTAAAGAAGATCCATATCTTCGCTCGATTCCTAAGAACACTAGCGAGTCACATCAATAACACAATATTGATCATACAACACAAGTCCTAACAGGGGTGAGCTTACTTCTTCTCTAAGTGGTTAACGCGATGACCGAGCCTAGTTATTCTAACGCCGAACATAAACAATCCAAACTAGGTATCACGATAACAAATCGCTACGAACAAACCCCTAGTCAACAAAATAGAGAAACCGAGCATATAATCATTGTAGCACGTATACAGTTAAACATAGATGAAACCAATTATATAAACATTCTATCACGAGTCTAGCCAATCATAAACAAAACATGTAGCAACAAAACTGACTGACGTGTTCTGGGTGCTAATATAAATCTACAATAATTAACTCAGAGCATAACCTATTGCTAAGTGTGACTCAGAATCGCTTACACACAAGTATACGCGGTCAGAATGCAATAAGTGATACATATTTATATTTTATTGTTCTCTACAGGGATTGATGTCTAGACTAGACTACTACTATTAATGTGAGAGTTATGCAAATAAAGTAAAGAATGGGTTGCGATTGTTGTATGTTTTGATTATGGATGCTAATAGTGATTAAACATAGATGCAAACAATAAGTAAACGTGAATGCAACGAGTAGTGAAAAGAAGACAATTATAGAAGATGTTAAGGGAGCGAGACTAGTTATCAAGTTTCATGCTTCCCTATCCTAATAAGTACTTCCGCACTTAATGATTTATGGCAAACTGAGCGTTCGCTGTGATCTCCATTCTAACTCAAGGCGACACAAGCCTTAGTAAGGTTATTCTTAACACTTCAAATGGTGAAAAGCTTTTCACCAAATCCTAATGTAGCATATTGGACCATCCTGCAGTTCCTTCTTTCGAACTCGCTGCAAGTCACATACGTGGGTAGCTAATCGACACATGTATACTAAATAAACATACAATAGTGTCAAACACAATATCCTACACTCCTAACATGATTCTACAAATGAATTATCATTGAAAACTCTTATAATGCAGCATAGCAATAAACACAAGTAGAAAGACAAAATCAGCCAATTTTATTACTACTATTAAATATTTATAGCTATTATTACTCCTAAGAAAAACAATAAATGTTGGAATTGGTGTGATTTTAAAGTGTGCAATCCCTTTGACACCGGCTCCCACAAACACCACCAGATGCTTTTCTTTAAAATTGACTTTTGGCCAATAGACCAGCTCATCGAACCTCAGCTTCCCTCTTACTATTTATAGAGATGAATTACTTGGTTAGCAAGTTTAGGTGAGTTGTAAAATTTTCATTAATGCAGGATCGCTTGATTTCCGCAGGAATTTATTTAATTGATGCATACTTAATTGCTTAATTGATTCTTTGTTTGTTTAATTGTTGGCGTGATTTTTCGAACGTGTAAGCATTATGGTTTTGCGGCTTCCTGCGCTTGCTTGTTACCGTTTGCGCTGATTTTTCCTTCCCACGCTTAAGCTTCGCATTTCCTACATTGCACATTAATTTAGCACAGTTTATTCAATATTTATGTTTACTGTAATTCTGATGCTAATTCATGAATGCATGCGACTTCTAGTAGTTTTTACTCGCAATTTACATATTATAGCTAATTATTTCCCTTGAACCTTAGAATAATGCAGAATAGAATAGTCTAAAATGTGCTCTATTTGAGAGTTGTCAGAAACATACACGTATCCAATAATGAGCTACCTAACCCATTAGGGGCATTTATGTCACAACCACTACATGCATTACCGTAGGCAAACCAGTCATTCGAAAGATCAAACAGATAAACAGTTCATCAAGTATACGAGTAAAAGGTACGATTCGGGGAATGACGATTCGATCACATGGACACAACAATCAAAGACAGAAAGCAGTTTGAGAGCTACACTACGATTCCATGCTAACACGAGTATAATCAGTTCAATCAGTGAGTTTCAATACCAACACAAACATGTGAAAAGTCATCCAACATCCATTTATCGTAAATCCTAACAAGTCACTATTCACATGTTTTTAAGCCACAAACCCAGATCATAATGGAACTCTTTACCTTCCCGATGTCTCAACCGAACCACCAAGAGAATCCACAAGTCAAATGACGAATCTTGAGAGTCGCCTAAACGGAAAAATACGACTAAAAGTCAATGAAACGGACAAACGAAGCCGAACTAGCCAAAACGGAGCTCACCACGCGAACGAGAGCGAGAAACCGAGCAGGTGATGCGTCGCCACCAAAACCCACAAACCTTACCTCTTTTTTTTTTGTCTCGTTCTCCCGGTCACGGATCTGGTCTTAGAATCGCGAACGGAGCTCTCTAACTCCGCGAAGCTACAAAAGAAGAAACAAGTTTAAAACCTTCTTAGCCTGAAAACTCCAGTAGTGGCCGGAAAACAAAGTTTCAAGGAAGAAACACTTACCCAACGAAGCTGAACAAGACGCCAGATGGAGCTTCAAGAACTCCTTGGAATGAAAGAAAGAAAACGTGCTCGACGTGGTTGTCGTAGTGGTCGGAGCTCACCTGTCGGCGTGGCCTACTTGACGCTGGATTGAGGCACGACCAAGAATCCACTGATCGGAGATGATCACGCCGGAAAGGGACGTCGCCGACAGGGCCAGGCACGCAATGATGAAAAAAGAGGACGGGGGAAGTTCAATCTGCGGCTTCTCCTTAACCTGAGGTCGACACGTGGCGGCGCTACAGGGACGACTGAGATCAAAACCTTCTTCCCGTTGCAGCTGCAGTACGCATGAGCATAGGGAAAGGCTAGATGGATGACTGGGATTTAATGGGAGGGGCTACGATCCAGCAGTAGAGAAGGGGACACACGGCTCTAAGGGTGGTTGCTGCTAGAACTTGAAGAAAGGAGAAAAAAAAATGAAAAAGGGTTTTGCAACATTTTATTTATATTAAACACATTTTCACTTTTTGGTACATAAAACCTCAACCCTAACTTAATTTAAAAGCCACCAATTCCATAACCCAAAATAACCAAATAACCTTCCATTTAAATTCCTCCATTAAATATATATAAGAAGTTAACATTTATTTAAAACTAAAACAACCTCATTCAACAATTAATTACTTTTAGATCTTGGGAAAAATAATACAATTTTTGGGATTTTAAGGTAATTTCAAACAATAAATTTTCAATAAAACACATAGTTATAATTAAAAGAACTAGGGTGTTACAATTCTTCCTTACTAAAAAAGGAAATTTCATTTTAAAAATAAATAAAGATTGAAAATGGTATTTATGAGACCAAAATTATTCTCTTACATGGATTATTTTTGGAAAAGTAAACATTCTCTACTATTTCTCTTTGAACTATTTTGGCTCAAATGTAAGAGGCCCAAAAGAGCCACTCTTCTTCTTCTTCATCTTTCACTGCTTAAATTGAAGACAAGATGGCATTTCCTACTGTAATATTGTTAAAATGATGAATTTTGTACCACAAGTTTTGTTTATTTCTGTGGAAAATGTTTAAACATCTTTGTTCTCTCTTTTCCCTTGTTCTAAAATTCTTCTGAGTTTGGATAATGACGCTGAGTATCACACACTGACACAATGGCGAGTGTTCCTTAAAAACTAATATGCATCTCTGATGTTCAAGTTTAGGCAAGGAAATTTGAGGAAACAATTGCTAGAAATCATTACAAAAAAAAAAAAAAGTAACATCCTTTGATTTCATTGATGAGATGAAATAACAGAAAGGAAAAAAAAAAACATTTCTAGATTTGTTCTGGTTTCAGGCAACGCTAGAAGTAGGTGTTATTCATTGACTGAAAGAGCAGTTCATCTTAGAACAGCCACCTTACATTCCATATTGTGAAAGATATAATTTGTAAACTAGATAGGGTGGAAGAAACTGATATTTTTGTTTAGAAGAGAAACAAAGTTTATTGATAAATGAATTACGGGTAGGGTAACTTAGTGGGCTCATGACATCAAAAGTGAATTACAAAAGAGACTGATCATTAATGGAAAGAAATTGTTAAAGAAATTGATCATTACGGGTAGCTTAGAAGAAATATTGCCGCAAATGTCTATGGATTGAAAATTCGAGGGAAAAACCTCTGCTCTGATTCAGCTGCTAAAGTTTCATTCTCAAATGGAGACCATAGCTATGTAATACTATATAGTACATCTGATAAATTCTTTTTATAAGATTGAATTTCCTTTTCAATATTTCAATTTTTATCACTGTGAATATTTATCTACATGCACCCAAATCTCAGGTGCAAGGGGGAGAAGCCAAGTTCAGCAAATAGCTTTCATCAACATGACATTGCTATAGTTGGAGGCGGCATGGCCTTAGCTTGCTCCTTAGGTAGGTGTGGTTTTTTTGGATGAACATAGTGTTGGTTTTTGTGACTCACATATTTATATTTGTATTAGAGAATTTTATGTATTTAACCTTTTTAAAATAGTTTTTAATTTGGGGTAATTTTGTATTCCCATTTGAGTCTAGGTCGACGGTGGATTAGGGATATTCCCAAATCATTATATATCTTGTCTCCTTCTGTATTCACTCAATTATGTGACCCATGTTTTACTTCTTTATTGATTTCTTATCAGACATATTCATGCCTCTTAAAGATGGTGTCTCTTTTGAGCTCACCGATGTGAAGTAGTCCATCTACCTTATAAACACTAGGAGATATCTTCAGCTTATCAATGTGAGATTCTCAAAGTTGAAAGATGGAAATTCAAATTCTCTAATTCTTCAATTAATAATGAACCCAACAATGAATTTAAATAGAGTACAAGAAATACCTAATTATAAAAGTTAAATATAATATCTAATCATAAAGGAAAATATAACTTAATTATAAAAGGAAAGGATAATACCTAATCATAAAAGGTAAAAATATAAAATAATATTTAATCTAATCCTAAAAGGAAAAATTAATTAAGAAATACTATTTTACTAAAATTAACATAAACCAACACTCAACATGCTCCTTCAAGATGATACCTATTTTAAGATTACCAATCTTGAATTGAATCTAAAATTTCATTTTTATTGGACCAAATATCCGTTTGGGTTTAATGAACTCTGATATCCTATTAGATAATATGAACTTGTAGGACTCTTCACTTTTCTATTGTTGAATAATTGTGAGATCCTAATAGAATCAATGTATATGATTAGTTCTTACCGACTTGCAAATCCTAACTTTATTATTGAAAGTAAAAATGGAATATTTATCAATAACATTCTCTTCCATGAAATTATAGTCTAATTTTAATCTTACTATTGTCTGTATTTGAAGCAAGCATGCCACTTGCCATTATTAAACAATCTTCCTATTATTTGCAGGGCTAATTTTGTCAGAGAATTTGAATACATGTCACTTGTACTTCAAATATGTCTTTGTACTGCACCACCATAATGCATCATTTAATGTCCTTTAACATTGAAGGCGACTAATAATGCTGCCTTAACTTTCATCTTCTTCATTATTAAATACTAGTATTGAGTTCAAATAATAGAATTCTAGTTGGCCAGACATTGATGCATGGAGATTTGTTGAACAGCAACGCCATGCATATTTTGATAAGATGCATGTACAGACTGCACTCTTAAACAATTCATTTTCTTTTTAATCAAAGAAATATATTGTTATAGATTAAAAGGCGATGAGTTCAATACATAGTGACCACCTATCTAGAAATTAATTTTTTGTGTGTTTCTTTGACTACCTATCAAATTATATCCTATAATAATAATCGAGATGTACATAAACAGGTCTAGACAGTCACAAATGTAAAAATAAAAAATAAAAATTTATTAGTTGATCCCTTATAATTACTAATTTCATTTGACATTTGAAAAGGATTAAGTTATTATTAATTTCAATAATACTTTACTCTTCCCTGCTAGTTATAGTATTTGGATGTTGTGTGTGTGGCGCTTTGCTTATATGCATCCTAGAAGAAGGTAGAGCCTGTGGTCCAATACTATTCCATTTTGTAGTTTTAAATTAAAAAAAAAAACCTGTTTGGAATGATAATATTTGTAAGCAGTTGAAAAGATGACCAATATTTCATGATCTTGTTGGATTTGTCCTGTTGCTTTTTAAATTTGTTTATCATACATAATTACTACTTATGCGTTTGAAGTATAACTTGACTGAATGTATTATATTCTGCTAATGTAATGCATATAATTTTTCTTGGTTTTAGACTCCTGTACTCTCTTTTTCACTTCTTTTCCCCTTTTTAATGAATTATCTTTATCCATATAATTTTTCTTGGGAAGCATTTTTATGGTAACAAAAGTAACTGTTACTATCCTATCATCTTCCACCCACGTTTAGGTTATACAAAATGTTGGTTTACGTTAATTTTAGTAAAATAGTATTTTTATTATTTTAATTATGTTATTTTTTAGAATTAGGTTAAATCTTATTTTCTCTTTTTATAATTAGGTATTATCTTTTTATTTTATAATTAGGTCATTTCTTGTAGTTTAGTTAAACTCATTGTTGGGTTCATTATTAAATGAAAAATTTGAAGTCCATCTTTCAACGTGGTATCAGAGCCTCAAATTTTTCCTTTCGATTCAGATAAAAATTTTCTCTTCTTCTTCATCATCTTTTCTTAATTAAAAAATAAAAAATAAAAAAACCAGAAAAAAGCTCCACTATTTCCTTTTCCTCATCTCAAATCCTAGAAAATACAAGCCATCCTCTTTATTCTTCTTGCTCCTTTCTTTTTTCAGATTTAAAAAAAAAAAAAAAAAAAAAAATCAAACTCTTTTAAAGTGAAAATAATCTTCTCATCCAATCTAGGGCATCATCTCCTCCCAAAATTCTCTATGATTCCATAAAAAATCCACATCTTTCCAATTGGCAAGCCTTCTCAATTGGCTCTTGTCAAGCCTTCCCAATTGGATCTTGCAAGCTTTCCCAATTGGCCCTTGTCAAGCCTTCCCAATTGGCCCTTGTCAAGCCTTCTCAATTGGCCCTTATTAAGTTTTCCCAATCGGCCCTTATTAAGTTTTCCCAATCGGCCCTTATTAAGCTTTCTCAATTGGCTCTTATTAAGCTTTCCCAATTGGCCCTTATTAAGTTTTCCCAATTGACCCTTATTAAGCTTTTCCAATTGGCCCTATCTAGTTTTCCTAATTGGCCCTATCTAGTTTTCCCAATTGCTATTTTTTCAGCTTTCCCAATTGGCGCTTTCCTAGTTTTCCAGTTGGCAGTGCTTTTTCCCGTTTTTCTCAATTGACAGCATTTTTCCCAATTGACGCATCATCATCATAATTGGTGCATTATCATCACAATTGGCACATCATCATCCCAAGGATCAATTCTGATAAATTTAACTCCAAATTTGGCTTGTATTTCATATACAATCTAGCTTGAGGGGAGTGTTGTTTATGTTAATTTTAGTAAAATAGTTTTTTTTTTTAATCTTTTTAATTATGTTTTCTTTATAGGATTAGGTTAAATCTTGTTTTCTCATTTTACAATTAGGTATTATCTTTTTCTTTTATAAATAGATTAAATCTTATTTTCTCTTTTTATAATTAAGTATTATATTTTTCTTTTATGATTAGGTCATATTTTTCTTTTATGATTATGTATTATCTTTTTTTTTATGATTAAGTCATCTCTTATAATCTATTTAAATCTATTGTTGGGTTCATTATTAAATGAAGAATTTGAATTTCATCTTTCAACACAAAGTATCATCTAAGAGATGTAAATAAAGACACTTTAGGGTAAGCACCTGCTTGTAAAATGAAAGCAACTTAATTAAATAGTTATTGGACGTGGTGCTCATTTGTCTGTGAAGAACAAAGTGCTTCAAAGTTTCTTATTATCATGCATGCACGAAATCACCTAACCTATTATTAAGAGGTGTTTGGATGAGGTTTCGATGAGAAGTTAGTTTGAAGAATTATTTTGAAGAGTTAAAAATTTAGAGTTGTAGCAAAAAATTTGTTTGGATGTGATTTTTTTGTAGAGGAGTTAGAGTGAAAACCTTGTTTAGATATAAATTTAAAATGAGTAGTTATTGTAAGTAGTTAAAAAAAATGATTAAAAATGAGTTATTTTGATAGATTTGAAATAAATGATTAAAAATGAGTGGTTAGAAATGATTGAGTAGTTATAAATGAATGATTAGAAATGAATTGTTATAAATGAAGAGTTATTTTTAAAAGTAAAAATGAGGAATTATTGTAAGGAGTTACAAAAACTCGCTTAGTTGTAGGGTTTTAAGGAGGAGTTAGTAAATCATTAATCTAAATCCTCCTTAAATATGACAAACAAGCACCCCTTAAATTCATATGCACATTGGTTATTTGTGGCTTGTTTACCATTTGTTCCTAAGTTATTTGTTGCTCTATGTGTCGGCCTGTGTTTAGCAGTCGCCCGGCTAGTTTTGCGTATTGTTTCGATAGATTTTTGTAACTTTTTCACACATCAATCAATGAAATTATTTTTGTTTTCTATAAAAAAAAACTATTAAATTCCTATACTGATCAAATGCATTTTCCAATTTCTTGAGTGGCTTTGGTTCAGTCTGTTTTGCTTAAAGATTTCATTATAATGTAATTGCATAAAGTGGTGAGGGTCATCAAAGTAGTCAGATGCTAAGAGACACCTTAACATCCTTAAGCATTACTAATGGTTTTAAAATCATCTATAAAGTTTTATTACAGAGAGTCAAGCCACATCACAACTGGTTTTAAAATTTATTACTGCCCAGTTACATACTGATGGTAATTTTCTTGGATTTTTCTCTGACATGATTTTCATTTTCTATGTCTTAGATCAGCTGCCAGCATCTGCTCCTTGTATCATATATGTGTCTTTTATCAGTATAAAGGTTATTTTTATCTCCAATCAACTGAGTAAACATTTGGTCACATGGGATGTTGTACTTTAGCTGAATTAGCAACAACCATTAGTTGTCATCAGACCCTATGTAGGACCTTAGGTTTGTTATCAATTTGATCCTAAACACACACACACAACTGTGAGCATTGGGGTAGTTTATGGTACTTGAATTGATCTATTTAGAATATGAATAACCACATGACCTTCCAACATTTTGGTATCACAAAATATTCTAAATAAGTGGTTGTGAAATGTGAAGCCTTCAAAAGCATCTAAGGGCTTATTTGTTAACGTTTTCGTTTCCTCTTCCTCGTTCCTATTTCTTATTTATTGAGTAACAATCTTGTTTGATAACTGTTTTTATTTCATGTTCTCAAAAATAAAAAGAAACGTTTTTCAAATTATGTGGGAAAATGAGAAACTATTAAAATCTGTTTCTACTCTTTTTTTTTTTTTTTTTTTTTGAAACCCAGTAATTTGTTTTGGTTTATATTTTTGCGTTTCACAAGGGTAAAATAATATGTGGCTGGGTGCAATGGTGGTGTCTCCAACCTCATTTTAGATTTTGGTTCATGCTCCATGGTTGGAATTTTTTATTCATAATTGATGGATTATTTGAAATTTTTGTAATATATGTATTTATTATTTGAGTTTATAATACACGAAACCCATAAAAAATATTGTATTATGAAAAATTTGTTCACTAAAATATACAATTGGCACTACCTTAATATTTTACAAACACAATATTTTAAACACGTCATTTGTGACAAATGATTTATGTGAGAGATAGCACATTAAATTTGTTGTTAGTTTTATATTAAGATTCATTTGTTTTTTAAATTATAAAAGATTTATTTATAGTAGAAAATGTAAACTTTTGATGGTCAAATTTTAATGCATGCTATATTTTTTTAAAAGCCTAAAAATACTTTTATATATATA
>JBBMKA010062798.1:0-17146 GCA_037833695.1 Sechiopsis laciniata
AAACTCATAAAAGAAAATCTAAATTCAACTGAAAAATCGTGCAAATAAATAGATTAGTTTAATTCAATTTAATGATTCAAATATTATTAATATGTTTTTTTGAGTTTGGGATTCAAACAGGTAATTAATGGAATGTTGTTTAATATACGATAGTATTGAAGTACTATTTCTTTTGACAATATTATTGTTATCATAATATATTTATTTTTTCGATATTCGTGATTATCTGGACCGGTTTGCGCGCACAGATATATCATCTGATCAACAACATTTGAATATAAAAAAAAACTAGTAAAAAATTAATTTTTAAGTAAATGGACACCATAGATTTAACTCATCAGCTTAAGCACCCCAACATTTATATAATATCAAATGAGCTTCATTTGGTTTTAGAGTAAATGAAAACAATTTTTTAAAAAATATATTTTTCTGTTGTTTCTTAACTTCCTATAAAATTAATGAAAATAATAATATAAAAAAATTATTTCTTTGATTTTCGACTTCTGCCTTTTTTTTTCTTTCTTTTTTTTTTTTTAATTTCTGATTCTTTTTATTATTATTTTTTGTTGTTTATCTTCTATTATGTACAAAACCTAAGAAAATAATGGTCTCCTATAAGAAAAAGAGAAATATCTAAAAAAAAAAAATACTTACCTATGGGAGGATAAGTATTTTGGAAATACCTGACCACCTTAAAATTATATGTTTTTTATTTTTTTAAAAAAAATTAATTTTAATTGATAGAGAGACAAATTGAAGAGAGAAACACAAAAAAATAAAAACATGTGGTTCTAACCCACTCTTAGGTAAGTATTGCTAAAAAAAATATTGATATTAAGATTTTTACAAAATATTATAAAAGTGTAAAAAAAAAAAACATAAGTGGGCAAGAAGAAAAAAAACGAACTAAACAAAAACAAAGAATTGCCAAATAAAAAATAATATAATTTAAAAAATAAAATTTATAAACAAAATGAACATGGAAGCTCGGTCAAACAATCGCTAATTATTTCTCTTTTTCACAGTTAAGTTGACACATGGTATCATTTCATGAGGTTTAGCCAATGTGGCGTCACTTGTAGAGACGCCAAAACCCATTTTGATAAATTATTTTGAAAGAGACTCATTTTGACATTTGATTTGTAAAATAGACCCTTTCAGATAATTTACCCGATAATATTATTATATTTGTTAACTTTTTTTAAGTAATCATATTTGTAATTATTTTCTAGATTTGATTAGTTTTATAAATTTATCTAACTATTAGATATAAAACTAATCACATATCTAGAATTCAATAATACTGTATAAATTAGTTTGATTGATAAATAATACTATTCTAGAAGAGTATTCATTAAAATACATGTGTGCTAATTAATAATACCATATTTTTAACATGTGTATTAAGTTTAAATTGTATACTTCTCTATATTGTTCATAGTGAAATTTCACGAAAATAATATGAACTCTGCAAAAAGAGCACATTGAAGCTGGATACTTTATAAAAGTAATTATGTGTTAAATTGTTTGCATACTATATTTATGTATTAGTGTACTATTTATCCTTCCGTTGTTAATTTAATATCTTTGGTTATATTGACAATTAAGAACATTAAAATTTTGCTCCTAATACAAGACGTCTCCCTGACACAAAAACAACATATGAAACTGCATAAAAATATGATAGTGGTTGTTAATAAAAAGAAAACTTACAAGTTTAGTCAAATTTATAAAAATAATTACAAATATAGTCACTTTTTTAAAAATGTAGAGAAATTTTAATGGATGTTCTATTTTAACAAAATAATTACAAATGTAGTTAAATTTGAAAATATTTGCATCCATAGCCATAAATACAATTTAATACGGTATTATTAATACTCCTTAATACAATAATATTTATAATAATACAATATTATGCATTATTAATACATTATTAGGTATTATTAGTATAGTATATGTTACTAATACAGTATTGTGTATTATTAATACCTATGACTATGATTGCTAAATTTTTTTAAAAGTGACCACATTTGTAATTATTTTCTGAATTTGAATAATCTGGTAAGTTTTCCAAAAAAGTTTCAACTATAATAATTTGTATTAATGAATATTGTCACTACTTTCTTGTAATACTGTATTAATAATACATAGTACTGTATTAATTAGTATTTATAATATAGTATTAAAATATATTAATGATCAAGGATATAATTACTTAAAAATTTTACTACATTTGTAATTACTTTGTAAGAATAGTTCATCTAATACAATTTTCATTAATAAAAACATGATATACATTCAATGAGAATTTTCTGAGTCGATATAACCCTAACTAAAACGTTGAAGCGCTACTATTATTGGTACTATTGAAGGAGGAAACGACCAGTGCTGTGATGCTGCGGCGTGGTGCTGTGATTGGTACGACGGAGACATGGCATTACTATCGACGATCGAGCGAAATGGAACTCGCAGCTGCTGGTGTGCGTACTTGGTGCGACCTTTGGCAATTGATGCTGCTGTAACGTCGTGGTTGTGTGGATCTTGCGATGGCGGAGACAAGGCCGAGCAGGCGAAGTGCGGGGGGGCCGATATCTTCGCGCGCACGGAGACAGAATAGGGGTGGCACTGAGCAACTAGAGACCGACGGTTGCGTGCGAGAGTAGCTGACGGATGGTGGCGAATTCAGTGGGTCAGCAGTGGCAGAAACTCGAAGGCAACGACGGTAGGTACAGGGCGGCGACGGCTGCTAGGGTAGATGGGTTGGAGGTTAAAGATGATGGCTAGGGTTTTTCTTTTTTTTTTTTTCTTTATTAAATGTTTCTTTTTCTTTTTTCTTTTTTTTTTTCCTTTTTTCCATTTTATTTAATTCAATAACTTAAATAGCTAAATGGACTCTTAAATCAAACTCTAGCTTTTCTTTCTTTTTTTTTTCTTTTCCCTTTTTCTCAAATTCCCTTCTCTTTCCTTTCTCTTTTCATTTTAAAAAACAACATAAATGAGCTTTTAATGCTTTTCTTTAATAAAAACTAAACCAAATGAATTCTTTTTTACAATTCCACACCGACCTTTAACTTCTCAAATGCCCAAGGATTTCTACAATTGCAAACCTCCCACTAATAATCAATATTTTCAAAATAGTCCTTAGGGGTAAGAAGACCAAAATACCCCTAAGACCATCACGAACCAAAAACATTATGAGAAATCCGAAAAAGAGAATAACTACATCTGAAGGGTCCATCCAAAAATGCGGAGCATTACAACATTAGCCCTAAGAGGGTTCAGTTTCCCAGCCGAAATTGGAGGAAGTTAGAGTTAATGAAGAAAGCAGACTAGTTAAATTCGAGACGTTGAAAACCGATAAGATGCCTCGTGTTTTGATTAGAAGGAGAACTATAACTTATGGACAGCGAATCAAATTACATGTGCAAACATTGTATTCATTAGCTACAAGCATATTGAAACTCAGAAAAACCCTGCACACATGATATTCATTTAGCATTACTCGAGGCGAGCAATAGTTCAAGTTTGGGGGTTTGATAGCTCTAAATAATAGCACTATTTAAGCCTTTAAACCACAACATTTCATTAAATTTAAGACTATCAATTTGCATTTCAGGATAAATAAATGAGTAATATCGCATAAGTTTTGTATGTTGAGATAAATTTGGATGCATGTCAAAAGTAGGAATACAATGCGGTTAAGAATATCAATTTACACACACGCATGAAGGAAATGCATGAATACTTGAAAGGTTCACTAATTTGCTAAATACATAGGGGAAAAACACATGACATCGCATTGTAAAAGAGTATACGGATGGCGCTGAACAAGCAGAAAATGAAAGTTCTCAAATCGATATGGATTGCAAAATCAGCGGGAAAGAATTAGAAGTTGATGCCAATCGAATAAATCAGTCAGAAAAATCCTCGCAGTGATTGAATGTGATAAACAAGAAACCATAAATGCCTATAAATCAGTGATGGATTAAAGACCAAAGGGTATTGGTTTAGAAAAAGAGCTATTGTGGATGGATTCTGAGATCATCGGGGTCTCGACTGAGACCCCAGCGATTCTTATTCATCTGTAACCCTAAGGAACTAGTACCATAGTGTCTGTTGGTAGAAGAATTTGTTAGTGATAACAGCTTCGACTCTAGTAGCCCCTTATGTTATTCTGCTATTTCAATTTCTTGAACATTACCTTCGTATTTCTTATTGTAATTGGTAGGAGTAGGTTGTAACGCTTCTTTGACATTAATAGTATGCATAATTGTTACAGACCTGATCCCCTATAAGTAGTTCATGAATGACATTATTCTCAAGAAGCATCATTAGGAAATTATGTAATGTTAGTGATTAAATCAAACTAAAGATAAGAGAGAGATACATTAATAAGCACGACGGTTGTTTTATCAGCAAGGGTCGATTGACAATCTACTTGCAGCTTGCTTGTGGTTTACCTTAAGAAAGGGAGCGATAAGTGCTTAGCCTCACCGCAATCACTAGTCAATGCCTCATCTGAGGTATTTAAGAGGAGAGTTAGGAATAACATTCTTGCTAGTTGCATGAGAAATGCTTGGTTAAAAAGTAAACTCACGGAAAATGTACCGACGAGTTGTAGTTGAGTATTCCGAAATGGGGCTCAAAGTAGAGTTTAGCATGTATTGATATTCTCATCACCACTTGCCTTGAGAACGAATTACTTCTTTCGTTACATCAATTTCCTATTAGTTATTTCATTTGTCGGTTCTAAGGAACTTAGGTAGGAAATGCATTTGTGGAATGCATGTTAGGAGAAACAAGTGCGTAGACTTTATAATGCGACATTAAGCACTAAGTATGCATCAATTAGCTACCCACGTATGCTAACTATCACTGAAAGTATGCATCGATTAGCTACCCACGTATGCTAACTATCACTGAACTCGAAAGAGGGAACTGGTGGGAGACCCAGAAGGTTATGAATAGTCTGATGCGAAGTCTTTCGTATCATTAAAGGAGTTTGGATTAACTCTATTATCGCATGTGAAGCCCAGAGCCAGTTTGAGGTACCACAGTAGAAGCTAGGTGGCTGGAAATATAATGAGTGCTGAAGCAGTCATTAAGTTTAGGGAAGCATGAACTCGAAGCACAAGCATCGTATGATTCATATCTTTTTGCATCTATTTTCCACCTAATTCTATTTACATTAGCATTCTTTTCATATTCTAGAAAACAAAAACCCCAAACCATCTTAACCATATTTGTTTCCCTAAAATGACTCTTGAATTACACTTATTAATTATAAACTTCCTGTGGAGAACGATAAAATAAATACTTATCACTTGTCGCGATTCGACTACGTATACTTGCGCACTGCTGTGATTTTAGAACATGGTTGTTAGGAATAACATCTTAATTTAGAATCAATTTAACGAGTAACATACATAGCAAATCATAATCGCATCAATCACCTCGCTTTATCAAGGCTCTGAACAGAAAACAGAGAGCAGTGGATGCAAGATCAGCAACTGGGAGAAGCATGAGGAGTATTTACAACTCCTGTAATTCCAATAGTTGATGTAGAGGAAAAAGTTGTGATTGACTGCAATGAATGTTCCAGTAGGGGTACTGTGCAAAATATAGAGGATGAAATCCAAAGTGAGGATGAACATTTTCCACCACTCAACTTTGTAGATGATAAACCTGTAGCTACAAACACCAAAGATATGCCTCGACCTACCCAAGCAGAGGAGGAAAACAAAGAACTGTAGGAAGATACAAGTAGCTCTGGTAGCAACGGAACACCAGCAATGGTGCCCAACGCTTTCAAGCTACCATGCTCACTAACGCAACATCAGTTGAGGAAGTGACATAAGGGCAAATCAATTGAGCTTCATCCTGACACTCCGCCCTTTTAAAATTGATATTGGTAGGGAGTAAATGCATTAAGGCACATGACGGAATGAGAAAGAAGGAAGCAATCAAAGATGGCATCGCTCAAAAAATATATAAGTGGCCTAATCTCATGAAACTCGCATCGGACGAAATGTAGCACAAAGGTTCCGCCCAAGGCATGCAGCATTCCTGGAATGCGAATATCGGTATTTATGACTTTGTGTATTATTTTTGAAATTTTTATTTCTCTCTGATTATAGGAATATAATTTTCATTTTTTTTTAATTTTCCTTGTTAGTATCATTTCCATTTTATTATATTTAAGTAAGGAATGGTGCGAAAATTAGAGCGGGATTCTTGAAATCGAATTTTTCCTTCTTTACTAGTTTCCTTAATTTTTGTGCTGGGGAGTGAGGATTTGAAAATGTTATAAAGACCCTGGAAATAGTAGTGGAAAGTCACAGCTTTCCTCAGCGCAAGAAATCTAGCAGTTGTCAAGCCCTTACTATTTTTTTAACCCAACTAATGGCCCCAATTTGTAAATCGTTTAGCAAATTAGCCAAAGGTATGGCAGTAGGTAGTCGAAAACGAGTTCGAGGTTCTACATCTCCAAGACATAGAATCTAGAAATTATCTTCTGATGGATCGAAATTTGAGAACGGGGAAAGTTCGCACCAGCGGCAGACGAGAAGTGGTTGCCTTCAGCAAGAAAGTATAGAGTTGAAAACCTTCAACGGACTCCCAATATGTCTCTATGAGCAGCGAAGATGAAACACCCCCTATCATGGAAAAGGAGTTGATCTCAAGAAGCTACATTGAGTTGGTAGATGAATTAGTAAAGGATTATCTTCGATAAAGAGCGGTTCAAAGAGCAGAAGTAGCCATTAAAGAGGAGCCCAAGATTAAACAAAGGAATCTATTGAAGAGGATCTCGAGGAAGGCGAGCCATGCGAGGAGGAAGAAAGCTTAGAACAAGTGGAAGAAAAAATAGATTCAGAGGAAGGTGAGAAAACAATAGAAAAGCAATCTCCAAGGTTTTGCAGCATCAAAACACAATCCATGAAGGAAAGGGTGTTACTGATAACTCCAAACATTGATACAGTAAAACCAAGGTTATAACAGTAAGAGAAGGCGCAACCTTTGCGTCTATCAATGCGGAGGATCATTAAACATCATAAAAAAGTAAAGGATTTCTGCGTGAGCAAAGAATGGATAGAGTTTCAGAAGAAATCGAAAAAAGAACCAGAGCATTGGATTGGGAAAAGTTCTTTCAGCCAGAAAAGAATGCAAGACCTAATTGGATTCGTTAATTTTAAGCAAACTTGAACGAGGAAAAGCCATTCTTTTCAAGGGTTGAAGGAGAGTTGATTGATTGCGGTGCAACTGCTTTGAATCGAGCATTTGCACTCTCTAAAGTTTTTAGAGCAGATTATCTGAAAATACTGGAATCACCCACAGCGGAGCAACTGCAAGATTGTGAAAAGATGATCAAGGTAATAGGTTCATAATGGAATGATCCAACTTCATTTCGAGCGTGGTGGGTCACATTAGACTTGTACAATTGGCTTAATCTCATTAAAGCGTCGATCATTCCATCAACCAATGTGACGTTGGTTAGAAGGGATCAAGCATTTTTGCCTATACAATAGAAAGTTGAAGGCGCATCAATCTTGGCCAAATTTTAGAAATGTAAATTCAGCTCTGTGCTGAAAAGATGCAAGTTAAGATGTCCTTCCTATTTTCTATAACATAATTGTGTATTGATCAGGGCATCAGACCTAAGCTTCATGATGATGTTTTAGCATCTACCTAGTAAGTCCTGACGAAGAAGAAGAGGTACATCGCGACAAAGAGACATTATCCATAGACAAGCTGGCATAAAAATTGATCAAGTTTTCGCTCAAACACAAAGCTATAAGACTTATGCGAGTAGGCACGATGAACTAATTATGAAGATAGTCGTAGGAATTCTCGAAGTATTCCACTGTCTACCATAAGCGCAAGCTTGTCTGTTGCTTAGATGAAATACTTTACACTCAAGTAATTCATCCTAAGAACTACGGAATTGTAGATATGAAATAGCAAAAATCTTTTAGGGATCTGAGGACCTAAATAGCAGCTTGGACAAAATATGTTGGGCAACCTTAGTTATAGAAGTGGTTGAGTATAATAGATCGAGTAATGGGAAATAATTATAATGAGGAACAATTTTTCAGTCACGATAAAAAGGAATTTGAAACGAACCAGAGTCTTTAGGAAAGTTTGAAAACTAAATAGCAAAGGAAGTTTGTGTTAAGGTTATAAAGGATGCGATAATACCTTCTAGAGTTGAGCCTGATAACTCCCAATTAGAGAGTTATTTAGTCCTCTTTTAGGTTGTTACTCAATGAAGAATCATGCATTATTACCTTATTTCGATGCATAGAACTACCTTTGAATAGAGAATTACATATAAAATGCATTTCATGTAGAATAGGAGGCTAGGATCAGAAATATTGAAAAATGAAGAGTTTTTATGCTAAAAAGTGGATGTGTGTAGCATTTGCGTTAGCATTTCAAGAATCCTTGTTCTCACTAAGTGTTTGTTATCATTTTAGGGTTTTTAAATGTTATGAGCTTTGAATCAAGCGTGGATCAGAGAGAAGATCTTAAAAGAAAATATGCATGATGAAGCTCTGTAATGCCTTCAGCATTGGAAAAGGTCGGATAGCGGATGTCTGCAGCATTCCGCTAACCAGAATAACAGTTTTCCTACAAAAAGCAAAATTCATGCGCGTGCATCAGAAGTTGCAGAAGAAACAGACGCGTTGTCCTATGTTAGATCTTATCAGTTGTTGTGTGGAAATTAAGGCATTTTGACCTAGAATCTGAGCTGTTGATCTTGGGATGAAGATGAGGTTATATAAGGCCATTTTTTGGGAGAAGAGAAAGAGAGTCGGAACCCATTGAGAAGAAAGCTGCTGGAATCATCAAGCCGACTCAGTGTTTGTAGGGTTTATTCTTATTTTTCTTTATTTTCTTTCTTTAAAATATTCTGTTTTTCCTTTCTTGTAGCTGGTAGTTATTTCATTGCAGTAGACAATTGAACACTGAATTATGGTGTATTTGTGATTTGTTCATAGTTCATTTTAGCTTGATATAGTATTTTCGAACTTTCTTCTCGTTAATCTTCTTGTTACTTTGTACTTTACGTTTCTGCAGCAATATGGTTTCTGGCATCTTCTCGTTTACTATTCTTTTCTGCATGGTGACAAGCTAAACACATATAGGTGAGGGTTGAGTGTGTGCAGCATTATTCTGGGGTAAGTAGGGGATGTTCAACTAAGTCATAGTAGCATTTTAACTAAAAGCATGTTTCGACTGATCATCCATTCATGTTTGTTTTTCACTTCATCTCGGAAGAGAAGAGGATTAGAGAACTACTACTCATGACCATTAGTTTCATGTTCAAGAACTCTTGCTTGTTAAGAGGGAGTCTAGGAATAGTCACCTCGCTAATGCACATTTCATTGTTTATAGCTTTGAACATAGATGCGGAAGCTCATGTTTGAGGATAATGAATGTATTTTAGGAAAGAGCATTTGATCACTTGTTGTGTAGAATTCACTTCTAACCATATACTTACCCTTGATGTATGCTAAACACATTCGAAAACCCCCAAACCTGAACCTATTATCTCATTTGGATTATATCTCTTATTTTCTGCATTCTTGTTTTAGCAATTTCATGTCAAACGTATGCAGACATTGTGACAATTGTTACTACATGTTTCTGTGAAGATTAGAGCATTGTAGGTTTGACTATTTAACTTTCTAGCCTTTATAGCATTCGTTTTATTATTGTATTTACATAGTCATTAGGCATTTAGTTATTATAATCACCCACCAAATTTTCCTTTACTTTCTTGTACTTGACTTTTCGATTAACACATATTTAGAGTTAAAGCTAGTCCATGTAGAGAATGACTTTTATCTTAGCACTTGACAACGATTGACTGCATATACTTGCGAATAATCTATTGAATGCTTGCAGCATTGTATGTTTATTATGTAAAACGACCAGATTATTAGTTCATTAATTAAGCAGCATCCACATTCAATCAAGTTTTTGGTGTCGTTGCCGATGAGTGGTGTTTTTAATCTATTTAAGTGTAGTTTGAAAAGTGGTGCTTAAATCGCTACAAGTATTTGCATTGTGTTATAATTTTCAGGTTTTAATTGTACATGAGTGATTTCCCAGATCTGGAATTTTAATTTGACCTGAGCCAGAGCGAACATTTCACATAAATCAAAGAGAAACAAAAGCTAGAAAGGCTCATCAACTAGGAAATTTTTTGGAGAATGCTCCACACATTGATGTTCAGAATCTGGGAGCAGAGCCAATTGCAGTACAGAATCCAAATATCAACAATGTTAATGCTGCTAAACCAAATACTAATCTCAATAAACCAATAGATGAAAGGGATTGAGCAATCAGAGCTTATGCTGAAAATACTACACATGGGCTGAATCCTGGAATTGTAAGGCAAGATATAAGTGCTAAGAATTTCGAACCGACACATGTTATGTTTCAAATGCTACAAACAATCAGGCAATTTTATGGTTTTGCATCTGAAATCCCTCATATGCATTTTCGATCATTTCTTGAAGTCACTAACTCATTTAGGATCCTAGATGTTACTGAAGACAACCTGCGATTAACGTTGTTCCCATATTCCTTGCGAGATGGAGCAAAGGCATGGTTAAATACGCTGTCGGCAGGATCAATAGACTCTTGGGATAAATTAGAAGTTGATAATGTCTGCAGAGTGGAATATCATACTCAGTGCAAATAGAGAAATTTTATAATGGATTGGATCACCCATCCAAGATAATGCTTAACACGACGGCCAATGGATCATTGATGAAGAAAACATATAACGAGGCTTACGATATATTAGAAACATTCATGATGAACAATAGCCAATGATCTAAGCCAAGAAGAAGTTCTGCAAAGAAATGAAGGTAGTTAGAAGTTGATGAGGTGATAACACTATGTTCTGAAGTGGCAAGGATGGCGAATGAAATGAAGACAATGCGACTGGAGCATGCCTTTAAGTCAAGAATGCTGCAACTATTAATCAAATTCAAACTGAAAGTTGTGTTTACTGTGGAGACGGCTATGTTTATGACTTTTGCCCGCACAATTTTGCTTCAGTAATGTATATGGGAAACGTGAGCAATCAGAGACTAGTAAACAACCCATATTCAAATACCTATAACCCAAGATGGTGACAGCATCCAAATTTTTCCTAGGGAGGCTAGGGGAATGCTGTAAACACTCAGCAAGGACAAACAAGAATGAATCAGCCGCCTAGATTTAATAATCAAAATATCTAGAAGCCAATTCCTCCTCAACAAATTCCAAGAACATCAATAGAAAGCTTGCTTAAAGAATACATGGCAAAGAATGACATAAATTTTCAAAGCCAACAAGCGGCTATTCAAAGCCAACAAATAGCCCTAAGGAATCTAGAACTTCAAATGGGTCAGTTAGCATCAGAATTAAGAAATAGACCTTTGGAAAAACTTCCATCTGATACAGAGCCATCAAGAAAGGATGGGAAGGAGCAAGTGCAAACAATTGAATTGCAAAGTGGAAGGCCTCTGAAGGAGGATCCAAAGATTAAATCTTACCATGAGAAGAAAGCTATTCTTGAGAGAATATCTGAAGAAGAACCGATGGAGTTGAATGCCGAAGGTATTGATTCTAGAGAGAAGCAACAAGATGAGATGAATGCTAAAAGCAGTCCTTCTGAACACGAAAAGACCCAACAAACGCAGAAAAAACCTATGTGGAAGATCTTATAGTGGGGTGGGACAATGAGTCGAATAACCAGGTTGGAAAGCAAATGCTAGCTTTTAAACTACCTCCACCACCGTATCCGCAAAGGCCGAGAAAGAAGAAACAAAGTGGAGTCCACTTTGAAAAGTTTCTAGACATTCTGAAGGAGATCCATATAAATATTCCATTAGTTGATGCTTTGAGGCAGATGCCTAACTATTCCAAGTTTTTTAAAGATTTTCTATCAGAGAAAGATAAGTTTGAAGAATTCAAGGTTGTCTCCTTAAACCAAGAATGTAGCGTAATTTTCAGGAGCAAAATTTCAAACAAGGAGAATGGCTCGAGGGCATTTACCATTCCGGTAGCTATTGGTGGAAAGTAATTGGGTAGGGTTTTGTGTGATTTAGGTGCAAGCATAAATTTGATGCCATTATCCATATACAAGAAATTTGGTATTGGGGAAGAACGTCCTACAACAGTTACAATTCAGCTTGCTGATCGGTCAATAGCCTATCCTGAAGGGAAAATCGAAGACATTATAGTGCAAGTTGATAAATTCATTTTCCCAGCTAATTTTATTATATTGGACTATGAAGCTGATAAAAATGTGCCAATTATTCTGGGTAGACCGTTCTTGAATGAATAACATCGAGAATGAATGTTCAAATGCAATTCAACATTGATAATTCAATGAAATACCCAGCTGAAATGTAAGAGTGTTCATTTCTCAACACAACCAAGGCTGCTCTTAAAAAGGTTGCTAGGCATAGTAGAGAAGCAAAATTGATGATTGATGAAAATTCGCTAGAATAAATGCTTGGAGCATTGAGCGAGGAAGAACTGGAAGTAGGCAGTGCTGTTATGAACATGAACCAATTTAAGTCTCTAAACCTGGGAGATCGTATTAATGCACCCATGAAGCTGCCAATTGACCACCCTCCTACGCTGGATCTAAAGCCATTGCCACAGCATCTGAAATATGTATATCTGGGAGATGAAGAAACATTACCCATCATCGTTTCTACTGAGTTAATCCCAAGAAATGAAATATTACTGCTGGACCTATTGCGGCAATATAAGAAGGTAATTGGCGGGACGCTTGCAGACATCATAGGTATAAGCCCATCATATTGTATGCATAAAATCAATCTAGAGAAAGGTCAGTTTAAATCCATTGAGCAGCAAAGAAGGCTAAATCCGGTGATGAAAAAGGTGGTAAAGAAAGAAGTTATCAAATGGTTGGATGTTGGAATCATTTACCGGGCAATGAGTACCGAAGAATGGTGGAATGACAGTGTTAAAAAATGAGGCCAATGAGCTAATCCCAACTAAAACTGTTACTGGTTGGAGGGTTTGCATGGATTACAGAAGGCTCAACCAAGCTACAAAAAAGACCGATCCCTCTACCCTATATAGACCAAATGCTGGACAGGCTAGAAGGACAGGAATATTATTATTTCCTTAATGGTTATTCTGGATACAACCAAATCACCATTTCCCTCTACCCATGAGATCAAGAAAAGACTACATCACATGTCCGTATGGTATTTTCGCGTTTAGAAGAATGCCTTTTGGGCTATGCAATGCGCCTGCAACATTTCAGCGTTGCATATTGGTGATATTTTCTGACATGATTGAAGACATTGTCGAGGTATTAATGGATGATTTTACAGTATTTGGGAAGACATTTGACAGCTGTTGGCTTAATTTGGGAAAAGTGTTGAAGCGTTGTGAAGAGATAAATTTAGTACTTAACTAGGAAAAGTGACATTTTATGGTAAAAGAAAGAATAGTTTTGGGGCACCAAATCTCAAAAGATGGAATTGAAGTAGACCGTGCAAAGGTAGAAGTTATTGAAAAGTTGGAACCGCCACGCAATGTTAAAGGCATTAGGAGTTTCTAAGGGCATGCCAGTTTTATAAGCGATTCATCAAGGACTTCTCCAAAATTTTAAAGCCCTTATGTGAATTGCTGGAGGTGAATCTAGGGTTTAATTTTAGTAATGAATGTCTGAAGGCATTTGAAACTCTGAAAATTGCTCTTATCACTACACCAATCATAATTGCGCCAGACTGGAGTAAGCCCTTTGAGTTGATGTGTGATGCCATCGACTATGCTGTAGGAGCTGTGTTGGGGCAGAAAGGTGAGAAATTACTCCAACCGATCTACTGCACTAGCAGGACATTGAATAAGGCACAATTGAATTATACGACGACAGAGAAGGAACTATTAGCAGTGGTGTTTACATTAGAGAAGTTTCGGTCTTATTTAGTTGGTTCAAAGGTCATTCTATACACAGATCATGCTACAATTCAATACTTGATGAGCAAGCCTAATGCTAAACCAAGATTGATTATATGGATCTTATTGCTGCACGAATTTGATCTTTAAGTGAAAGACAAAAAGGGTAGTGAGAATGCTGTAGCCGATCATTTGTCTAGGCTAAAGAAGGCGCACGAGAAAGTCAGTAGCATTCCAATTACAGAAAGCTTCCTTGACGAAAAGTTGTTTAATGCTATAACATTGCAAGCAGAAGAACGTCCATGATTTGCTGACTTTGCAAACTATCATGCAAGTGGTACCATACCCCCAGATTTGACGAAAGAACAAACAAAGAAGTTTCGAGCTGATGCTAAGTATTACTTTTGGGATGAGCCCTTTTTTATTTAAGCAGTGTGCTGATAACATTATCAGGCGATGTGTGCCTGAGAGTGAAATTGAGGCAATTTTGGAGCAATGCCATGCCTCTCCTTATAGTGGGCACTTTAAGGGAGTAAGAATTGCAGCTAAAGTGTTTCAATCAAGGTTATATTGGACCACGATATTTAAGGATGCTCATTGCTTTACAAAGACCTGTGATAAATTCCAAAGGCGTGCTAATATTGGGAAGAGGGATGAGATGTCAATGACATGTATACTTGAAGTGAAGTTATTTGATGTTTGGGGCATTGATTTTATGGGACTGTTCCTGCCATCTAAGGGTAATTTGTACATTCTAGTCGATGTGGACTATGTATCAAAGTGGATGGAAGCAATTGTCAGCCCCGTGAATGAAGCAAAAATAGTAATACGATTCCTGCATAGAAACATTTTTACCAGATTCGAAACTCCTTGAGCATTGATGAGTGGCGAAGGCACACATTTTATAAACAGAGTAATGGCAGTGTCCTACAGAAATATAATATCAAGCATAGAATTGCTACTCCATATCACCCTCAATCAAATGGGCAAGCTAAAATTTTGAATCGAGAAGTTAAAAGCATTCTGGAGAAAGTAGTCGGGCCTTCAAGGAAAGACTGGTCAATGCGGTTAGAAGATTCCCTTTGGGCATACAAAACAATATTCAAAACTCTATTGGGAATGTTGCCCTATCAGCTGGTTTTTGCAAAATTGTGCCACCTGCATTTGGAGCTAGAACATCGAGCATTCTGGGCTTTAAAGAAGTTAAATCTGGATTTAAGCTTGGTAGGACCGGTAAGGAAGATTTAGTTACTTGAGTTGGATGAGCATAGACGGTTTTCTTATGAAAATGCAAATTCGAAGCTGGCCAAAGAGTGCTCCTGTTTAACTCTTGTCTTAAATTATTTCCTGGAAAACTTTAAGTCTAAATCGTCTGGTCATTTTAGAGTTGTGCAGGTATTTACGAATGGAGCCATAAAAGTCATGAATGAAAAAAGTGAAAATGAGTTCACAGTAAATGGATAGAGCCTAAAACATTACTGTGACGAAGATTTCAGAAAAGGGAAATCTTCGTGGGCCCTATCCAACTAGTAAGAAAGGCCACAGTGCTTGAAGCACGAAATGTTGGGTATTTTTTATTTATGCTTCAAGCAATTATTTTGTATTAATAATTCCTATCTTTATGAATCATATTTATTTATATTTTTATTTATTTTAGTTCATTTTTTAATTTAAATGCGGTAGTTAGGATAGTTAAGCTTGATTAAGTTGAGGAAATGTTGAGAAGGAATCACAGTCGTTCATCCTCTTATCAAATGGCGTGGAAGCTTGGAGTGACATGCATTGCAGCCTTTGAGAAATTAACGATTAGGATTGAAAGGATGCATTTAGGGTTTTTAAATTTCCATATCTGCCAATTTAGGTGGCAGTTGCCAATCGTGCATTTTCCTTTCCTAGTTAAACCTTTTCCGATTCTTCCCTATTTGAACCCCAAAAAATACCCATTTCCGTCTCACGCTTTTTCTCTTCTACAAATCCTTTTCTCCTCATTTTTACCCTAATTTTCGTCCCAAGCATTTCTTCTCCCTCTGCGATTCCATGGCTCCCAGAACCAGATATCAGCATGCTGAGGCTAGAGTAAGCGGATATGTGCTTGAGGTTCCAAAGTCTCGAGCAAGGAAAGTAGCTAAGGTAAGTGAATAGATCGTTATCGACTAGGAATCGGCCCCTGAAGTTGAAGTTCTGCTAATCCACAAGGTGGGCCAAAGTGTTCAAGTTAATCAAGTGGAAGAGGAGAATCTGCATGTGGATGCTTGTGAGGTCAGAGAAACAGTCATGACCGTGAATGTGGAAAAGTCAAATGCTAGGGTTCCCAAAGAAAGGCAGTCCTCTATGGACAAGTAGCTAAGTGGAAGAGAAGAGCAGGATGAGTTGTGGGAAGAAGTAATGAGAGAAGTGAATGAGTCGCTAGGAGGAAGGCAGCACGAAGAAGAGGAAAGGGGCGAAGTGGTTGAGCCAATCTCGGTTTTCGTCCCTCAGCAAGCAAAAGAAGTTAGTGGTGAAGAATCTCCTGCAAAGGAAAAGCCAGTGGTGAAAGAAAAGAAGAAGGGGAAATCTGGAAAGAGGTAAAGGAAGGCCCGAGAGGTTCAGGACAATGAGAAGTTTTACGAATAAGAGTTTGGAGGAAATCGAGGAGCATTTGAAGGATGGTTAGTGAGTAAGAAAGCTATGACGCGTTATGAGTTTATCATGGACAAGCCATTCCATCAAGAGCAAGGGTTTGCAGAGCAAGGCCTTGATAGTAAGATTGTGGAGAAGATCAGAGCATACGGCTGAGACAGGTTTGTAAGGCCTTGTGAACTAGCCAGGCCACAGTGGGTATGTGAGTTTTACTTTAATATCAATTAGGAGTCTCCATTCAAAAGTCGAGTGCGCAAGATTACGATTGATTGGAGTGCATCGATGCTCAACAAGCTGTTAAGATTTGAAGACAACCCCACGGCTGAGTTCAATCTGATGGTCAAGAAGCCTTTTGAAAAATTGATTGCTTCCTACATTGGCCGCATTGGAGCGCCTGGCGCAAGCTAAAAAGTTGTTAAAGCAACTCGGGTAATGCACTCAGGGCTCGTTCGATAACGATCTCGTTTCTCGTTTCTTGTTTCTTAGTTCTTGTTTCTTGTTTCTTGTTTCTTGTTTCTTGTTTCTACTTTTTTTAGAATAAGAAACAAAAATGTGTTTGATAACTGTTTCTGTTTCTTATTTC
>JBBMKA010062809.1:0-17144 GCA_037833695.1 Sechiopsis laciniata
ATTTCATGTTCTTAAGATGAGAATCACCGTCCTCAACAATCGAAAGCTGTGTTCGCAGCGTTGATTCTTGGTTTCCTTTAATGGCAGAGTGGCGTTACGCGTCTTGTTCTTGTAATGCAGGCATTTCACTGGCTTGACCTAGAGTTTGATTAGAGATCTTGAAGCTGGTGTAAAAGAATCTCTCTATGTCCGAGATCAGAAGCCCTAAATCTGAATCGTCTCAATTACTTGGAAATTGCTTGTAGCGAATCCGCGATCTGTTTTCAGGTACTACAATTTATGTCGTCTTGAATCTCTATTACTGTCACCTTCGATGTCGAGAAACAGCAACGGCGTTTCAATCCCGGTTTCTGATGATGAGTTGGACGAGATGGAAAGGATGCGTGTTCGAACTCGGCGGAAGCGAAAAAAAACAGGGAGCCGAGTCAAGAACGAGTTGGCTCCTCGAGTTCTTAGAGTGATGTTGAAATATTGGGTGGTTGTTTTCTTCGTTTTTGCTGTGGGATTGCTTTTGTTTGAGGCGACGAGAATTGGTCGGAAATCGGGGATGGAGGTTAAATCGGAAGTTGGTGGCTCGGCGAGACAGACGGTAAACGAGTCGATGATCGAAACGGAGAAGAAGTCAGTTTCGGACAATAAACCTGATGGGAATTTGAATAAACTCAATCCTGTTACTCGGATGGTCGCCGGAGTAAGAGAACGTAAGTTAGCAACTAGCTTTTTTATTTTTTATTATATATATTTATCCATAAGTATTCGGACGAGCTTAGATGCCTCTACCATTCTCATGGATATATTTAGATGTCAAGTAAATCTGTAGAAAATTAATTTAGGCGACCATTATCAACGATTGAATCTACAACATTTTAGTTTTTTAAAGTATTCCTAGTTTTGACCACTAGGCACTATGGTGGTTGTAAGTTAGCAAGGAACATGAAAGAAACTAATAGTTCCCTATGATTTGTTCGATTATTTTTATTTTTATTTTTAGAGAGGTTCTTCAAATTATTGTGATGGCGATGGGGAGTAGGTTTTGATCTTCATCTTACTTTTTTTTGTTTTGATAACCGGTAATTGGAGATTCGTCCCATTACATGCACAGGAGCACATGTGCCCATCATTAGGCCTGAACGTGGGAGACAACAAGTAATTTTACAATCAAGTTCACCCGTAAGTTTGAACGTGTAACATCCAAAATAACATACTTAGGAAATCCTTAGCCTCTACCAACTAGGCCTTGGGACGTTCTTCATCTTACATTAGACTGCTTGTCTTGTCATTATTTTAATGTTACTACTTTGAAACATGAGGAAGCTGCAGGCTCTGAATTTTGAAATGCATATCTTTTTTCAATTTCTTAAGGCACGCTCGATTGTTTTTAATATTGTTGGTCGTGGGAAAATGATATCCTTGGGCACTTTAAATGTGTATGTCAAGAGAATCTCAACTTATCTTGGTGTTTCATGCGCAAGGATAACCAAAGTTGACATACATTTGTGGGTTGTATCAGGTTGCTTGAAACTCCTGCCACCAAAAGAACTTGAGCAATTGGATATTCCTGTGCGCAAAGTATCGCGAGTTCCAGAGATTGATGTGAACTACATAACTAATAATGACAATTCATTGTTAGTAGATAAAAGTTCACTCTCACGACAGAGCATGAATGCAACAAGATTTAATCTATTTACCGGATACCAAACTCTTGTCCAGAGAGAAAAAAGTTTTCAGGTTAGTTGCTTTCCTGACATCTATGAAATTTCTTTGGTTCCTTTGGCTGAATATACTCGGGCTTTTTTTGTTGTCTATTAGGTTGGAGTGCAACTCTCGTATGTTCACGTATAACTATATGGAACAAGACCCCTCAATCATTTTCTTATCTCTTAATTGATCTAAATTGAATTTTCCTTTTTGTTTACTACAGAAATAAATGAAATCTTCCCTTCCTTGAATATCAATTGGTTTTCCAAGTTTACAAGTTTACAATTTTTCAGTTTGCTTCTTTAAATGCTAATCTTTCTCAAGCTCTAGAAATTCTTATGTTCAGGCGAATGAAACTGTTGAGGTACATTGCGGTTTTTACAGTGATAAGGGGGGTTTCAGAATTTCTAATGAAGATAGAAATTTCATGGAAACATGCTCCCTTGTGGTGTCAACGTGTGCATTTGGCGGTGGAGATGATCTTTATCAACCAATTGGAATGTCAGATGCATCAGTTCGCAAGGTTGCTATATATTTCTTTTTCTATTTTTGCATTCTCTATTGGGTTTTTTAGTTATTGTTGATTGATATAATTAATTTAACCCAACCAACCAGGTTAAGCTTTTGGGTTAATTGGTTATTTAACATAATTAACATGGTTTTAGAATCAGAGGTCTAGAGAAATATGTTTCTCTGTTCAGTCATTTTCATCCCCAATATGCTTTTGGTTGATTTTTAATTTAAAATAATTCAACAGTTATTTATGTTCTACCATCTTTTCAAGAATGCATATAGTGAGGGTGTTCATATTTAACTGATGCAGGTTTGTTATGTTGCATTTTGGGATGAAATCACTTTAAGTGCACAGGAGTCGGTGGGACATGTTATTGGTGAGAATGGATTTATAGGAAAGTGGCGTGTTATAGTTGTGAGGGATCTTCCTTTCACTGACCAAAGATTGAATGGCAAAATCCCCAAGGTAATAAGTTGTACAATGAAGGTGATTAGACCATCAGATTTCACCTTTTTTTTTCCTTGGAAGCCTGTTAAATATGACATAATTAATGTTGTATTCTACCATCTATTGCTTTGTCTTTTGCTGGGTTTATAACTGCAATCAGCATATTGCTTTTGTTTTTACTAGTTGTAGTAAACAAATCATCTTTTGTTTTGTATTTGGCTTAATACGAGATGAAAACGTTTTTGACAACATTCAGTGTAACAATTAGCATGGACGCCTCATGTATTACTCACTAACTAGACCACGCAAAGTCTTGGTATTAAGAAGCGAAGCTAAAACGAAGGGGATATTGTCCCTAAGGAGCAACCTCGTTGGTTGAGGCTTGGGGCTTTTAAGGCATGCTTCTTTGAAGGTCTCAGGTTTAAGCTCCACGAATGAGTTTAATTGTAAAATCACTTCTTGTCTCACGAATCTAGGCCTTGGGAAATGGGATGTGTGCGTGTGCCCCGGATATAAGGGAGCAAAGCTCCAATTTCCCAATTAAAAAAGGAATATTATTTAAACATGCAAAAGTAAGATTTCTATGGTAGGTTTAGTGGTTAAATGAGGGTCTTGGTAATCATAAAGACAAGTGCTTAGAGCGAATGTATTCATGCCACACATCTAGGAATCTATTTCCTACAAGATTTTCTTGACAACTAAATATAGTAAGGTCAAACGGTTGTGTCGTGAAAGTAGTTGAGGTGCGCGTAATACACTCATGGATATTAAAAAAAATCCATGCCAGGTTGGATTGCTTATGCAATGTCTTTTGTCATGTTCTGCAGTACAGCACAAATGCCTTGGTCTCTTTCCAGTTGATTGTTTTCTGTGATATAGTTTTATTTATCTAATTTTTACAATTTATCTCTTCTATTTGTCACATTTGTAAACTTTAGCTTACATGGAATATTATATCATGTGCTGTTGCTATCAGATGTTGGGTCATCGTCTGTTCCCTAATGCGAAGTACTCCATTTGGGTAGATTCAAAGTCCCAATTCCGGAGAGATCCTCTAGGAGTGTTTGAAGCTCTTCTTTGGCGTTCAAATTCTGAACTTGCAATATCACAACATGGAGCTCGTAGTAGTGTCTATGACGAGGCTGGAGCCGTGGTCAAGAAACATAAGGCCACCCCAGAAGAAGTTGGAGTGCAAATCAGACGGTACCGTCTCGATCACTTTCCAGACGACAAGAGATTTAATGGACATAAAGGTATGAATTATTATTAACTCTAGATTATTACTTTTCATAATTGAATTGCTTTTATTATAGTCAAGTCTACAATTTAGTTCATGACTGGGCGTCTTCTTTTTTTTTTGGAAAGGGTAACAGCATCTCTACTTAATTATCATAAGAACAGTTCCTTATTTATGGAAAATAGTTTCTTCTGTCTTGAGGAAAAAGGGTAATAATAACATTTGCCCCATGTTTTCCTTCTGATTCTTTTGGCTTCCAATCATTTTTCACTCATGCTGCGCATACTTTACTATCTTTGAACCTTTTCTTGCAAACGGCTTTAAGGTCTAAGAATTTATGAGTTCAATCTAGGGTGACCACCTACTTTAGAAATAATTTCATGTAGGTTTCCTTGACATTTAAATATTGTAAGGTTCGGAGTTATATCATGTGAGAATAGTCGAAATGTGCATAAACTGGTCTAGACAATCTCAAATATACAAAGAAGATAGTATCGTTCTTATTATTGCAAAATCAAACCATTTAGGCCCTATTTGATCACCCATTTGTCTTTTTTTAATTTTAAATTTGAATTAAGTTCTTGTAAACATAGGTAAGATAGCAAGGAAAACTATAAGTTGGAATAGTTGTCGTTGGCTAAATTTTCAATAAACCAAAACCAAAATGATTATCTAACAGAATCATAGCCACTCGTTTCATCAATTAAGTTTGTCGATACAGATGCTAATGAATGCGTGTGATAGCTTTTATATACTGAGATTGAATGCTATTTTCTGCAATTCTTTTTGGCAGCACTTGCAGAGGCTTCTGTGATTGTTAGGGACCATTCTCCAGCAGTGAATCTGTTCATGTGCCTGTGGTTTAACGAGGTGGTTCGGTTTACTTCTCGGGATCAGCTGAGCTTCCCATACGTGCTATGGCGGTTGAAACTTGTAAAGAAAATTAATATGTTCCCAGTTTGCATCCGCAAAGATCTTGTCAATAGCATGGGCCACATTCGCAAGGCTAAGCCTCTCAATGTTACCCATTTATCTTGAACTACTTTGCCACTTGGAAACTTTGTATTTCATTCATTTTTTATAAGGTAGAATCGGAGTTTTGCTTCACAACATAGCAGAAGGTATTTGCACCCGTTTCAAGGTTTGAACTCGTAAAACAATAATAGATTTTATAAGTTCATTCTTTGAATTTTTTTTTTAATTATTTTTATATTTTATTTTCTAATCATGTGTTTTAAGGTTCATAGAATTGAGGTGGAGGTTTTGAACATGTAATTTCTTGGTTATTAGGTCGTACAATGATTATTCTAATAGGTGATAATTAATTTATTTTTTAATTATTATTTTAACCATTAAGTTTTACGGAAGTTTTACACCTTTTGGCTCTTTTTAGTTGTACTATGATTATGGTAATAGTTTCTTCAAAAAAAAAAACTAATAGTGACATTTTTTTTTTATTATTATTTTTTAATTATAATCTAATGGTCAAGAGAGTTTTGAAAAGTTAAGAAGTGATGTGTTCGATTAGTCAGATGGTTAGTGTCTTTGATAAAAAAAAGAAGTGGACTGTTTACTGCCCTTTTAGCTGGTTTGTTTTTTTATTTGATTATTTGAATAGAGCTGTTTGAAATCACCACCAAAATTCGATAAACCCAACGAAAGTTGAATCAGATAATGTATTTTCTTTATGCATTATCGGTTTATTGTGTAAATTTGCCCGTCGGATGGCTCGAATGTAAATTAAGCAACAACAAAAGGAAAACTTTATTCCTGGTGATAAATTTAATCATATGAGCGTGAGAAACTTTTCTTTTTCATCATTGGGTATTATTTGGTGCCAAATAATATTATTTTCACTAAAAGAATTCATTTGACCGTTATTTTAAAACATTGCAGTTGTAAGTGATATGAACTATTAAGATGTCATGGTTTATAATTCAGGTCGAAAAAATTTGTAAGTACTACAACAATCAAAATTTTGTTTATAAAACGATATTTTAAAGCAATTTGGGAGGTGTTGTATGATAAGAATATATATTTAAATGTAATATAGACCCATTTACATAGGTAAAATACATTAATTACAAAAAAAGAAATTTATAAAAAAAGTGAAAACATTGGTTTGTAAAAAAGTGAAAATTTAAATGAAATATTTGTTTGGATGTCATTTAGATCTGAAAGGAGCTGTTTTATTTTTTGGGTTAATTTAACTCTTTGTTTAGTTGGAGAAGTTAAATTAACTCCTCCTTCAAAACTAAAAGTTAATGTAACTCTTTTTTTTTTTTTTAATTTATATTTTAGTATTTTTTCCAACCCTTTTATTATTAGTGTTTATTGTTAAGTATGTTTTATAATTTAAAATTAGTAGTCTTTTCATAATCATTTTTATTTATTTATTTGTTTATTTTTTCAACTAATTAATTGAAAATTATTTTCCTTTGTATGATCAAATATTTTAAAGTAAATATTTTTGGAATTTAAAAATTAACAATAATTTTATAATTAATTTTGAATTTTAAAAAATACTTCATAATTTAAAATTAATCGTAATTTCAACATTAATTTAATTTTTTGTTTGAAAATTTTATTGAAGTTTTTTTATCTACTTTTTTTAATAGATATTTTTCATCTACTTTAATATCATTAAACTTGGATTAATTAATTAAAATTTATTGATCTTATTCACATAAAATCACGTTTTCAATATATGTTTCGTAATTTGAAATTAATGATAATTTCATAATTTAATTTGTTTTGTTTTTTTAAACTCTTATTTATTTGTATTCATTTAACATAATATCAAAAATTCATCAATAGGTCAATTTAAAAAGTTTTAATGTGATTCTTTAAAATATAAAATAAAATTTATATCATAAAAAATGAAATAGTATTAGTAAACAAGTTTTAAGCATAAATATAATATTTAAGATTTGAAACAATAAATAAATAAAGAAATTTTTATCTTTATTAAAAAATTATTAATATCATCCTAAAAAAAATTATAAATGGATATAATGATAATTTTTTTTATATAATTCTCTGCGAACATTTAAAAAACTATTATTATAATTCATTTAAAAATAAGCTAGGCTCTTATTATAACCAATTTTGTCGGTTTTCATTTCGATATCTTTTAATTATAATTCATTTAATATGGTCTTCCATTAAAAAAAAAAACAAAAGAAAAGAAAAAAATTGCGTGGGCTAAAAGCTTTCCGTTGTGCCAATTACGTTGGCGGTGCATTTGTACATTTCTGCTGTTTATCTTCTCTCCATTTCATTCTCCGTTCATTTATCATTACTGGTTCAGATCAGTAGCTTCGTGTTCCGAAATGGCGAAATCTAGCGCTGATGACGGCGAGCTGAAGCGAGCTTGCGAGGCTGCCATTGAAGGCACCAAGCAGAAGGTCGTATTGTCCATCCGTGTCGCTAAGAGCCGAGGGATCTGGGGCAAATCTGGCATGTTAGGACGTCAACAAATGGCAAAACCTAGGGTTCTTGCTCTTTCCAGTACGCTCTCATTGTTTAATTTCGTTGCTTTTTTTTTTAATCTATATTGTTTGAATTGCGTTTTTGGACTCATTATAATCTCGCTGGTCTCAAATCAGTATTGGAATTCCAGTTGATTCTTCAGAAATTATAAGCAACTATGTTTCTGTTGGATATCTTGTTGTGATGCAAATAATCATGAGTATGTAAGGGATGACAACCATCTCGATTCCTATGAGGTATTTTGGGTGAAACCAAAAGAAAAATCAAGAGGGTATATTCGGGTAGGGTTGTCATCCTCATTGTACTCATCTTTCTCACATTGAAAAGATAAGGAGTCATCAACTTCTTTATAAGACATATGGGCTACTCCCCTCACTACCAACTAATGGTATAAGAGTGAGTTCCATGTGGGTTATTGATCTCCAAATTCTAGTTCGACACAAGGGTAAAAACCTAAGTGGGTGATTAGGACTCCACCTAAGCGGGCGTAAACTTAAGCAATGTTTGATCCCGAATGCAATAGCTGTTATTTCCAACCACAAATTCCAGGTTTAATCCAAAGTGGTCCTCCCTATATGGAACTATCTTGAGGGGGACATGTTGGAGACACTCATCTTTTCAATAGATAAGAGATATGGGCTACTCCCCTCACTCCCAAATTGTTTTGAGGTGGAACTCCATATTATCTAATAATTTCCGACATATCTAGCTCTCTAATACGATTACCGATTGCGCTTTTTGGTTTTTGCGAATTTGGAACCAAATTTGTTTATATGCTATGGTGGATTCGTGCACAATTGGAGCTCTCTGAATTTACTCATGTTCGTCCATCCACCATAACTTCTTACTGCTATGGAGTAGTACCTCTCTCTCCCTCTTTTGTATGGATTTGTCGGTACAAATGCGATTGCTTAATTGTTTATGCACCGCAGGGAAATCACTAATTCAAATGATGATCAGACAAATCAAATGCGTAGTTAGTGGAAACTGTAAGTAATATTTAAATGGTCGTACGGGAGATGACTAACTTTTTTCTGCCTTGGAACTATACAATTAGAAACAATGTGCTGGGAAGAGGTTATTGTGCAACTGCACTCTGTGTAGATGGGTGCATTTTATATGTTTTATAAAAATGGGTTCCATCTTAAAGCCAAGGAAAGTAGGTCATGCATCCTTATTTTTTTTGAAACAAGGGTAACCATGTCTGTCTCTTGGCTAGGCACCGGAGACATCGAAGGAAAAATGTCACAGGTGAGTCTCGAACCCGGGACCTTGAGGGGAGCATACCTTCAAAGCCCAAGTCTTCAACCACTGTGCCACCCTTGGAGACGGTCATGCATCCTTATTAAGAATGTGAAGTCTCTCCATCTTTCCAATGTGGGATCCTCAACATGCTTTTCAAGATGATGCCTCTTTGAGTGCACCATTCTTGAATTTGATCTCGATTTTGTTGATCGAATATCTATTTGGGCTTCATGAGCTTTGTTACTATATTAGATAAACACGAGGTTTCATCTTAAACCAATTGACAATAAGAACGTGATATCTCCTCATCTTTCCTATAGGATCCTCGACAATTTCAATATTGCTTGAAAACCGATATTCCAATAAAATGAATTTATGTTATTGGAGTAAACACTTTTTATAGATTATCTGTGTATGGCATTTGATTTGTAGAATTGCAACATTTTAGAGCTATTGGAGCGTTAAGTTCTGTACCAGTGAACGGAACATAAGCTTACCTTGATAGGATCTATTATATAAGTTGTACTTATGTGTCCTTGAGTTCTAAGTATACGTCAAGGGACCTTGTTCTTTTTTTCCTTGGCAATCTAACTCCCATTGCAGTTCTAGCTCTGGCAATATCTCTAGCTATAGCTACTCCATAAATTCTATCCTATTTAGAGGAAGAATCATTGATATGTTTAAGTTATTACATCCATTATCCATTTACTATTGTATCTTCATCATCATTATATTTAGATCCACTGACAAGATTGTAGCATGTCATCTTGGAAGCATGACAGACTCTCATTTTTATTTGTGGTATTTTGCAGCAAAAGAAAAAAGTTCGCGAACTAAAGCATTTCTACGAGTCTTAAAGTATTCCACGGGTGGAGTTCTAGAGGTAATTTCAGAATCTTAGTCACTTTTCAGGTTTACAAAAAAAAAAAAAATTCTTTATAAAAATTTAGCCTAGGGCTTTCATGTCGTGTGTTCATTTCATGACTTTTTGGCTGTTTTTTAGTATGTTCAAGCATTTTCTTGGTGGACAAAATCTAGTCATTTTTCTTCCTCTATTGATAATCAAATTCCACGTGCAGCCTGCAAAGTTATACAAACTAAAGCATCTTTCAAAGGTGGAGGTTATGACAAACGACCCCAGCGGATGCACATTTACCCTAGTAAGGCTCCAGTTCAAAATATTTCTTACTAAAAAAATGCTTATTTCCATGTTATTATTTATTTATACTATATCATGTTGGTTTTCATGGTCTATTTTTTGGACTTGGCACGATGATTATGTCTTTAATAAATGCAAATTGAATGCTACAATGTTGCTTAACTTTTGCTCTATCTTTTCTGTGAAACTGGATTTTGCAGGGATTTGATAACCTAAGAAGTCAAAGTGTTGCCCCACCCCAGTGGACTATGCGTAATATTGATGACCGGTAAGATTGTGGAGAGAGATTATTACTATTCCTTTGGTGTTTTTGTTTTTAACTTATTGCACGTAGTTTCTATTTATATTTATATATTTCCTTATAACATCAATTACTTATAAAGTTAAATTATTTTGGTTTTGTATTTTTTTCAATCCAGGAACCGGCTTCTATTTTGCATCTTAAACATATGCAAAGATGTATTGGAACGGCTTCCAAAAGTTGTTGGTATAGATGTTGTGGAGATGGCTCTTTGGGCGAAGGTGCATCTGGTTTTCTTCTTTTATATCGAAACGTAACTTTAAGTTGCCGTTTGGTTGTTAACTTTACTATAATTATATTTTCGATTTTAATTTTTTTAAAAAAATTATTATTCTTAATTTGATGGCTTGATTTCTTTAGATAAATATAGATTACTATTGATTTCATTTTTTCTTTATGTTTTTTTTGCACTAGTGATGTTGTATTTGCCTGGAGATGTCTACTAGTAGTTCTTTTTCTTTTTCTTTTTTTTTCTTTTTATATAGAAAACAAAAAAAGCATTGATATGTGAAAGGGTTTACAAAAAATCTATTGAAAGGAAGGATATATGAGAAAAGAATATGGTGAGAAAAGGATGGGGAGAGAAGAAGGCAAAATTATGAGCCATAATATAGAGGGCATATACATAAGAAGCAAAAATTACAAGTTTATCACTCATGAAGTAGAGAGATTGGATAAGTCTCGTGTCCATGTCATCGAAAAAGAATTCGTTGAGTAAACTCCCTCGAGCCGTAAACACCAAATTATTGCTTGGTGATGAAACCCTAGGGTTGCTAGAGAAAGGACTGTCAGATGGTTGTTGGAAAAGTTTTATGATAAGCCTCTACTTATAAATGTCGTTGGTGGAGGAAGAAACAACGCTTTGTCGAAGGCTAATAGAAACCTATGGCGCGCCAGATGATTGTTGGAAACGTTTGAAGATAAGCCTCTACCTTCCTCCTCCCTATCGACGGAGCATCGCCGGGGAAAAAGGGTAGAGAGATAGGGTGTTTAGAGAGGGTAGAGAAAGGTGGAAAATATCATTGGAGGAGAATCGACACTGGTGGTAACGATGGAGACATTCTACGACAAAGAGGGAGCAAGAGGAGCGCGTTGAAATAGTTGATAATTAGAGAGAAAGTAGAGGGATGTTGAGCAGTGATCAAATGGTTCCATCATCAAGCGAGAAAGGGTTGGCACTGATGAAGGGTGAGGGCTGCGTCGCTGATGGTGAGAAACCCTTCATCCTCCGGACGCCACAGGAGGAATGCCTGAGGAGGAAGAGGAAAGGAGGAAATAATGTTAGGGTTTTTCTGTGAGAGTGTTTTAGCGAGAGTTTTTAGAGAAGGTAACCTACGAGTAGTTCATTAACCATTGCTGAGAAATATGCATGAATATGTTTGAGGAAAACCTGCCTGCCCTGTTTTTATACTCTCTTGATACTTTCAGCCTATAACCTTGTTAGGGGCTTTAACTTATTTTTATTTACTTTCTGATTCTAATTATTAAGAGAATCTAATAAAGTAATTGGCTACAACAAAGGCTTGTGCCACTTAGTTCTTTTTGCTGATGCTCGTATAGAAATTAATGTAGGAAAATACACCTACAGTTACTACTCAGAAGAGTCATCAAGATGGTCCTGTCGTGGCTAGAGTAACAGAAAGTGACCTTAAAGTTACAGTTGGGAAGGAACTTGTTTCTCAAGCTGAGGAAGAAGACATGGAAGCACTTCTGGGCACGTGAGTTTGATTTCCCATATTTTCATGTGAAATTTTCTTTGAGACAATTTTTTATGTCAATTGGAGTGGGGCCATGTGCATAATGTTAGAATACTGCTATAATATTGTTTCTCGCTTTCTGCTGCTTGATTGACGATAACAAGGATTGTTGTGTTATTTATGATTATTGATATGCAGTTATGTGATGGGCATTGGTGAAGCTGAGGCCTTTTCTGAAAGGTTGAAGCGAGAGCTCCTTGCTTTGGAGGCAGCAAATGTCCATGCTATTTTGGAGAGTGAACCGTTGATTGATGAAGTAATTCCCTTTTTTTTTTGCTAGTCAATTTTTTGTTAACCCTCACATATTTTCAACAATTTCTACTTTATTGTAGAGAACATGTAGGTCCTCTTATTTGCTTGGTCGTGATTTCCTAAAATAAGCCTTAAATCTATATGGATCATTTGGTGGCAATAAGTATTTCCACTATTAATCTCAATGTCATCGGGGATGCTAAAAAATCATCTAAACAATATAGTCTATAGTTACTTGTATGTCTATTTTACTTTGGGCACTTTAAACATACAGCTTGCAGTTGGCCCTTGCCAATATTGTTAATGCAGCTTGAGTCGTTATGAAAATTTACATGACTGAAACCAGTGTTTTTTGTAAACGTTGGCTGCTATTATTTTAGGTGCTACAAGGGCTTGAAGCAGCAACAAACTGTGTTGATGACATGGATGAATGGTTGGGAATCTTTAATGTGAAACTTAGGCATATGAGGGAGGACATTGAATCGGTAACAAAATAACATGCCTTCTCTTTTGAAAATTTCTCTTCACCAACTTTTTTGGGCCCAGATGTCAATGCATATTGGATGGATTTATCGTCTCTTGGTTTTGTTTACTTTTTCCTTGTTGTAATATACATATTGTACAAACATTGTTATTCCCGAGTGCATTTGTGTGACCTTGGAAGCAGCATCATAGGCATGCTTCACATTTTTACAGTGTTCACATTTCTATACTTATAATTTTTTTGGCTTTCTCATTTTTGCTATCTCTTTTTGTCTTTGTTTTGCATGTACTCTTGTGGTCGGAGGTTCAAATCTTCATTCCTCACATTTGTTGTACATACATATTATTTCACCCCTCTTGGGATAAAAAAAAATTTGGAATGGTTTTAAAAACTCATGAATTAATAATTTTAATTTTGTTGGAATGAAAAATAATTTAAATGAGTCATTAAAATTTTTAGATGCTGATTAGAAATGAAAAGAAAATGAAAATTTTTAATCCTGTTTTCTTTAGTGTAACGTGAGTTGGAAGTTCAACTCCGATGAGGTTAGAATCTTAGATTTGTAGTTACCTTTGAAATCCTCCCAATTTAGTCCATTTTAGTCCGGTTCTTTTTAAAAAGTAAAAATAGGATTGAAAATCACATTTGATTTCAAAAGCTCTGGAAGGGCCTCCTCACGGGTTTCTTCCTCAAAACTTTTTGCCAGTTATTCAATCCAGGATTTCCTACTCAATTGGCCAGCCCTCCTCTAGTTCTTTTGCACTTCAATTTCTCAATCTCATCTCCCCTATTGTCTCTATTTTGATTGTTTTTTTTTTTTGTTTACTGTTTTAATTTGTAAACTTTTGTATCAAGAGCTTTTGTCTCTTTTCATAATCTCAATGAAAAGATTTGTTTCCTGTTAAAAAATGATAACTAACAAAATAAATTATTATTGTTGAACTAAAATAAACTAACAAAAAATTTATTTGAAACTTGTATATTTTGTTGAGGGGATAAGATAAATATATTACTTTATTTATTTGCACGTTAGTGAGAATTATACACTTACCTTAAACTTGTATGTTTTGTTGAGCAGATAGAAACCCGGAATAACATGTTGGAGATGCAATCTGTGAACAATAAAGCACTCATAGTGGAGCTTGATAAACTCCTTGAACGATTACTTGTCCCTTCTGAGGTTTTTATTCAATAGATTTTGAAGGGAGTGACAGGTTTTTTTGTAATTTTCTTGAGTTCTCTAATGATATTTCAATGGTTGTAGTATGCAGCATGTTTGACTGGGGGTTCGTTTGATGAGGCGCACATGATTCAAAATGTAGAAGCATGTGAGTGGTTAACTGGTGCTTTGCGTGGCCTTGAAGTACCCAATTTGGATCCAATATTTGGAAACATGCGATCGGTATGTGCCACACTTTCTTCGTTATTTCACTCTTGCGATAGTGTCTATTCATCATAATTCATAATATGTAGATTTGGGGACATCTCATAATAACCAATGCTTAGACAATTTGATGTTGGGCAACTTATTTATTATATGAATGTTCAATCGCTACCAAAGTTTAGCTGTTTCCGTTGTTGAGTTGTTCTATGTGTAATACTTAGAACAGTGGAGTTTTCAGTTGTGGTTTAGACGTTCATAAACAATTAAGATATTTTGATGTGGTGTAATAGCAGTCTTTAGGCATAAGTTAAAAACTTTCTTTAAGAGTCGTACCTACACTCTTCCAGGTAAGGGAGAAGCGTGCTGAACTTGAGAAGCTGAAAAGTACCTTTGTTAGAAGAGCTTCTGAGTTCTTAAGAAACTACTTTGCTAGTTTGGTGGATTTTATGATAAGCGACAAGAGTTACTTTTCTCAGGTATTTAGATTTTTTTTTTTAATCTCCCTCATTAAATTTTATGGTTCTCTTTGAATCTCTGTTTCTAAACCTTTTTGCAACTATTTTCTAGATGTCATTTTACTTGTTCTTTTATTCTTTTCTTGATGAAAGTTTGTTTTTTTATAAATATGTATGGGTGTGTGTGTGTTTGTCTGGTTAGTCATAATTTTAAAGGCTGAATGTGAAAATTACTGCTTATTTTTGTCTTTAAATAGAGAGGACAATTGAAGAGGCCAGATCATGCTGACTTGCGGTACAAATGCAGGACTTATGCTCGTCTTTTGCAACACTTAAAGGTTAACTTACACGAAAGGATTTGTTGTATGATTGCTTCTATTTCCTCATGTACTAACTTGGCTTTTATTTTTATTACTTGTAGAGTCTTGATAAGAACTGCTTGGGTCTATTGAGAAAAGCCTATTGTAGCTCCCTTAACTTGCTTCTTCGTAGGGAGGTGAGTGAAAATAACTACTACCCAGCATTTGACCATTGCTTGAGTTTTTGTTAAATATTTGATTGATACTTTATAACCCTTTAATTCAATTTCAATTAAAATTCAAGTTGATAATATTTCTCTATAAGCTCAGACACCAAATCCATGCATGTCTGAGCATGGTTGGGTCAAGGTGTAGACAAGAGATGCTAGTTCTGAATTTTCTATTTCTTAGATGGCTCCACTTTTATCCTTATCATCTAAATCAACTCATAATCTCACATTCATCTTTTAGTTTATGTTTTAAGGCAGTGAAGAAAACATTCAATACTAAAAGATTCAGATTTAAAATTTGTCTTAAGGCTCAAACTTCCTTACCTGGAAGGATCTTGAGTAACATAGTTTGGCCTACCTTCTTTGCATAAGTCGTTTGTTTTTTGTATGTTCTTTTGTTCTTTCATTCCTTCTCTCATTGAAAGTTTGGTTTATTATAAAAAAAGTGATTGTTAAGGTTTTGGCTAATAAGTTTATGAGGGTTCTCCCAGCTACGGTAGCAAACTCTTAGGGTGTTTTTATAAACACGAGGTAAATATTTGATCAGACTCTTATTGCCAACGAGGCAATGGAGGACTATACTTCTTAGAAGATATGAGTTATTTTCAAGATTGATTTTTAAAAGAAGAGGCCTTTGACCATGGCATGCAGATTGAGATTGTTTTTTGAATAAAGTTTGCCAAGAAAGGCTTTAGCTACAAGTGTATATCTTAGATGTAGAGCTATGTTATATTTAGTCTTTGATGTATTCTATTCAAGGGAATGGTGGACCCAAGGGTAGGATTTATGCTATTAGAGGTCTTGGGCGAGGTTATTTGATACGTTTTGGGCCTTAGTAGAAATAGGAATAATATAAGGGTACGTTAGCAATTACTTAGGTAGTAAGTTAGAGGCTAGGGTTTATAAATAGAGGTAGTAGGAGAGGAAAAATGTATCAAATATATTGTAACCATTTTGGTATTAGGGCTTGAGAGGTTCTCAAGAATGGGAGGTTCCAAGACCTATTAAATCGTGGTTTATCGTGTAGTTCTTTTTCTTTTGATATAATCTAGATCCTGGATCTTATCAATTGGTATTAGAGTAGTTCGATTTGGACCATGGATGCAAGAGATTTTCAGTTTGTTCGTGAAGGGCTCCTAGCGTTGATCAATTCTTGGAGAGAAGAATGGAGGCTACTTAGAGAAGAGGGCGAACGAAGAAAGGTCGAGAGAAGGGAAGAAGAAGAACGAAGAAAAGCCGAGAGAGAGGCTGCCAAACTAAGAAGGGAAGAAAGTTTATTGAAACAATCAGAGGAGGTGAAGAGTAAAAATTCGGAGATTAGAAAAAAGTGCAAAAAAAAGAAAACCGTGAGCAAAAATCAAAGAGAACGTCCAAAAGAAAAACACGAAAAAAATGAAAAGAAGAAGAGTCGACAAAAATCAAAGAAGAAAACATGGCTACGAACATTTGAGAAGAAACCATGGAGGGCGACGAGAGCAAAGATGAAGACGAAGGGTGATCGTTTTCGCCAATGTTGGCGACTGCGAGCGATGGTGAAAGATCGAGATCGACGTCGACGCAAGGATAGGAGAGATAGAGGTCAACGTCGGCAACAAACTCCAGTGAGGATGATGACAGAGTCAAGGAAAGGCACAATCGGGAAAGCGGCGGCCAGAGTTTTGTGTGTAGTACTATACAATTGGAAAAAAAAAGGGTTGAATTTCAAAAAGTGGAGGAATTTTATGTGACGGCTAGAATTTCTTTGATGTTGAATAGGGTGTTATAAGGCTGCTGTAGGCTGCCTTGGGCTATGTTACTAATGGGCTCAATTTCAATTATTTTAGGCCTATTTGTAGAATGGTGGGGTTTAAGCGATTGTAGTTGTGCATTTGACTTGAGAAAATTGAGCCACTGTCAACACTGCCAGCCACCACAGTGCCGACCATTGCCAACATCACTCCAGCCACCTCTGCCAGCTGCAGCCTCGCTCCGGCCACCGAAAAAATAAAAAATAAAATTTGGGTTTTCATTTTTTATGTTCTATTTTATTGTTTTTCTTGTGTATGCCCACCTTGAAGACAAGGTGCTTTAAAAGGGGCAGGTATTGATACGTTTTGGGCCTTAGTAGAAATATGAATAATATAAGGGTATGTTAGCAATTACTTGGGGAGTAAGTTAGAGGCTAGGGTTTATAAATAGAGGTAGTAGGGG
>JBBMKA010062829.1:0-17143 GCA_037833695.1 Sechiopsis laciniata
AGATTCTTGCAGCTTTGAAACATTTTGAGCAAATGGATTCTAATCCCAATGATTTCCGATGTTCCTCAATGTCATGCAACGATGCTTTACAATCATAAAGTTCACCCATTTCCCTCAAGTTCCTCTACATTATATTTCACAAAATAGAGTGTATGGATTAAAATTTTCTATAGAAAAATTTAGGGACTAAATTAAATTGTTACAAAATAGAGAGAACAGAGACTAGATTGTTTCTTTCTTTGAGCTTCATGGACTAAATATGTTTTTTAGCCAATAAATTAATAATGAGTTTGAATAAAAATAAACAGAAAATCTCACCCTACCATATTTAACTATAAAATAATTCATCAAAAAATAATTTTTAAATATGTGACTACTATAAATGGACCCATCAACTCTCAGGTCCCTAAAATTGTATTTGACCAATAAATCACTATGATTAAATTCAATTTAAATTGATATAATCTCAGAGCTCGGACTCGAGAGACAACAAAATATTTTACCATTAAGCTCAACTCGTAGATTTTGAACCTGAGACTTCCAAAGTAACTCGGCCGCCTTAAGTTTAAAGTTTTTAGTATTACATAGACTCTAAAGTTTGAATATGAATAAGTTACCAACAAGAAGAAGTGTTACTAATATCATGTATAATTTAGAAATCAACAGGCTATAAACTTGAGTTTTCTAAAAGAAATGGTATAAATTAATTTTCCTCAACTTAGCTTTTTAAAATATGCAAAAATGATTAAAAAGTGGTTGAGTGATTGAAGTTGGCCTATATAATGACTAAGAGATTACGAGTTTAAATACTTTATTCGAAAGGATAGAAATACCTTGAAGGAGAGGGAATCAGGAACAATATCAAGGGATTTGGAAAAACAATGGATGAAAGGGAAAGTTGAATCGGCAGCCACCAAATTGTGGGCATGAGCATCAACAAGCATGGCTTCATCAATTGCTTTCTTCAAACCACTCAAATCCATTGCTCTCCAAACTCACTTTTTACTAACTCTCACTTCTTACTTTCTTTCCCAATTCTCTCTATTTGCCTGCCTTTTATACTATATTATTCTTCATTATTTTTAGTTTTAAATAATATCTTGGCTCATGAATTCTACTTTTAAATGTAAGTGAACTCTCTGTCTATTGTTTGAGTCTCTTTGTGTGCACCTTAATTCATAGAAATTAATTCTTAAGTATGTGACTATCATTTATTAAACCTATTAAACATATTTTTAAGTACAAATTGGGAGAGGGGAGTGACAAGAAACTTTACATAGAGGGTATTATTATTCTCAAATAAATGAGAGTTAAATACCAATTCTTGGGATCGAACCTCTAACCAATGTTATTGAATTGGTTTACAACCAAACAATGCAACTATTGTGCCATTAAGTTAGAATGTGAAATAAATCTAGATGTAAGTTATAGATCTATATTGTTCCATTAAATCTTATATATAAGATGGGTTGTAAGGGTTGAGGTATCAAGTGTAAAACATCAAATATCAAATAAGAGTGAAGTGAGCTTCAGAAAAAAGTGTGAACCAAGTTTGTAGCTTGAAATAAAAGTACTTCAATACAAGTCAAATATTCCTAGTTTGATTCTTTATTTTGTGAGTGTTTATAACGGGCCTCCAATACTAACTCCCAAATGCTCTCTTCGCCTTTAAATTACTCTATAATGGTTAAAGTCAACTCTCGATTATAAACTCAATTAATTTATTTGAAATTAATTCTTTAAGTATAATAATATTGATGGAAAAGACATAAAGGTGAATGTATTTGTCCAATTTTTAGAGGAACCCATAAACCATCATGAATAACACCTTGTCGTCAAAAGGTTTTAATCTCTTACTAATTTATTTCACATCCAAATGTTTTTTATAAGAATAGTCAAAGTACGTGTATGTGTATGTATGTATCTATATATATATTTATATATTTATACTTATATTTATATTTATATGAAGAAAGTTAATAAGAAGTAACGTTCTTAAGGAAAAATAAATAGAAATTCTATTTTACGAGCTTCTATTTATTATTTTTTTTTAAAAAAATTCTAGGAGCACCTTTTGATATTTATTGATAATAAAAGAATTAAAATTAAATATTTAAAAGTATAGAGATCATGAGGAAAGAAATGTTAAAATATCATTTTAGAAGGTTTTAAAATGGCCATTAGGCTTAAAAATGTCTAATTTAAATCCCTCAAATTTAGAAAGTTAAAAAAGTGGACCAAATGTTAAAATGGCAAAATTCTTCTATTTTCTTCGTTCATCATTCTTCATTTTTCTTATATCCAACGCAAGCGATCTTGATGATTGAAAAAAAAAATGAGCATCTCTCCGCCATATAGAAAAGATCATCTTAATAGTATTTTATAATTTTTTTAAAAAAATTTTAAAATAGTATCTCCATTGCCATATAGGGAAGTGAAGACGAAAAAGGAAAATAAAAAATGGATGTTCCAATTAATTTCAAGGTATGCTTTTCAAAAAAATAAAAAAATAAAAACAGAAAAAAGAAGTTAAAGGAGAGAGGAGGAGAAAAAAAAAAATATAACTCTCATTTCAAATTAATATAACTGAAATTTAACCTAATCCCATTAAAAATTTAAAAAAAAAAAAAAAAAAAAAAAAAAAAACAAAAAACAAAAAACAAAAAACAAACATGACACATTTTTAGGCTTTATTTTAACTTAGGGATTAAAATTGAATATTTAAAAATTTAGAAATTATTTATTAATTTTTCTTAAAATTTAGATTAAAAGTGAACCTTTAATAATTTAGTCATCAAAATAAAATAATATTAAATTGGCTACAAGAACGATAACGGCTTCCTAAATATTCAATAACTAAATGATTAAAAATTTGAATTTATCTATCCTAAATTATTGTATAACAAAAAAACAATAATAATAAAATAAAATTTATCAACCACACTAATATTTTAATCTAAAATAACTTTATTTTAAAGTAATGGACAAAATGAATTCGGAACTCTGTCCCAAAATCAGCATTGATTCTCAAATTGGACTGATTGGAATTGTTTTTCAACTTAGAATAGATTCCCAAATTAAAATTTTTTATATTCTATATTATCCATTATTTTTTGTCTATATATTTTTTTGAGTTTCTTTTTATACAATAATATTGGGAGAAGGAGGAGTTGAACCTATAACCTCATGGTTATTAGGTTGTACAAGATCTATTTTTTTAAGTTTTTAACTATAATTTAAGAGGTTATTGAAATTGATGATCTTTTAATAATAGGATTACTTTAATCAAGTTAGAATAATAATCTATTAATTTGATGTTATCCTATATTAAATCTATTATTTCTTAGTTCTGTAAAGTAGGGGTGTGTACAAAACAACCGACAACTCAAGTATAAACCGAAACCATAAGGATTGGGTAAGGTTATAGTATGGGGTTGTGATTTTAAGGTTTTCGTTGGGTTGGGTCAATTCTTGGATTGACAATTTTTAGCTCGTTTAACTCCACTCAATGTAAGTATTGTGTGTGATTAATTAATAAGATATGTTCTTAACCTACTTGTAAGGAATAGACATTGATAAAATAGGCAATCTAGATTCAAATATGATATCAGGCATTATTATTATTTATTTATTGCATATTTACGGATTATGAGTTGTATTTTAGGGAGGAAAAATTGAGATGAACAAACCCAAGTACATAACTAAAAAATATAAGATTGAGTTGAATTTAGTTGCTCTCATACATAGGGTTGGACGAGTTATCAGATTGACTAACCAAAAAATTTAGATTAATTCAAAATTATCTTAATCCAACCCAAACGAGACCATGAATACCCCTACTTCAAAATTGGAGATAACTTATGATAATTGAGAATTTGCTCCATTTATATCTATATGCTTTCAAATATTTTTAATGGATTTGAATTTAACTTAATTTTATAATCCTAATAGTTTTAATATTAGAAAAGACGTAATGTAAACATATGTTTAAAATTAATGAAGCAACTAAAGAAATCAAATTGAGGTATAAAATAATAGAGAGAAATGTTTTAGAAAAAGTTAACAAACTTTTTTTACTAATTTTAATGACGAAAAGAGAAACCATTTCAAAATACAAAGAAAAAATATTAACATTTTTCCACTATTTTTAAATTTGAAGCCCTTTCCCAGATTAGCATTGATTCTAGAATTGGACTAATTAACATTGTTTTTTAAATTATAATTGATGCTCAGATTACAATAAGGGTTTTTGGAGGAATAATAAAAGTAAAATAAATCTATAAATCTTAACTTCTAAAACTAAGTGTAAGAATGTCAAAAATGTAATCACAGTAAAATGGTTATGAAAAATGTTCACTCATATAATAACTTCCATCAATAACTCTAATCAGTGAAATTAAGTAAAATCAACCAATAACATTAATCAAAATTAATCAGGTGTATTGGTTGAAGTCAATCGATAACATTAAAGCAACGATTTCTATTTGCATAACCTCAAAGCAACTTTGACTATTTTAGCAAGTGAAAGGAAAATAAACGAAACATCAACTTAAGATGGTCTTTCTAAAGATTATATTTGCAATATTTTTTAAAAATGCTAAATTTAAATGTGTTTAATAAAATTTGTTAACAACCATAAATTTTTATTAAAATATTTAATACTTTAATTGAATGGTCTCTTAGAATTTTTTTTTTTTTTTTTGAAACAAGGATAACCATGTTTATTTCTAGGTTAGACACCAACAAACATCCAAAGAATTGAAGGAAGATAAAATTCAGATACATATAAATTAGCTTAAGAAAATACGTATTATTAAATACATTTGAGTGGATCAACTTTAGCACCGGATTGCTCACGAATTGGAATAATTTGAATAAAGTAATTCCTTAGAAATTTATATATTAAATAGGATATCAATGAAAGGGTGAGTTGGATCCCATAATAAAATTGAATAAAGATTCTTAGTGTTCAAATTAATATATTTCTTTTTCTTTTTGATAATAAATTAATATATTTCTAAAAAAGTGTTCAAATTAATATATATTAAATAGATACTACTTGATGGTGGGTTGGTTTCTTTTTCTTTTTGTTTTTTTTTTCTTGTTGGTTTCAAATTGGAATGGAATAAAGCTGGGCGTTGATTCCCAAATTGCAGTTTGATACCAGAGTCAGAAAATTATATACTACTGATTTAAAAAAAGAAAAAAAAAAATATATATATATATATTATTAGAAATCTTTTATTTATTTTATTTTAGAATTCAACCTTATTTTAGATTTTTTTTTTTTTTTTATAAAACAATATTGGAGGAGATGATTTTGAACTTATAGCCTCATGATTATTAAATTATACAAGATGTCGTTAAAACTCTATTCTTATTGGCCCTTATTTTATAATTCAATCATAGAGAATTTTTATTGTCATACAAGATATTATTCGAGTTATGTTTATTTTGGCTTATATTATTAATATTTTAACAAGTGCTCGTACATTATATAATATTTATGGTATTTTATTTTATATGTTAGTTTTAAAATTAATTCATATTTGGATCAATTATAAATTTGGTCTTTATAAAAGAAAATTAAAATTTAATCCTCGTTTTTAGAATTTAATACTTGTGTTTTAAAAACTAGAATTTGATATTTACAGTTTAATAAAACCTAAAAATTAGTCCTTATTATCATAAATATTAATGAATTAAAAATGAAAATTAGTTATTTATATGTCGATAAAAACGGTATGAGTTAAGTGATTGATGAAGAAAAAATCATATAATTTAGGCATCGATAGTTACCACACATACTTAATTCGCTCGCCATATAGAATGATATAGACTATATTTTATATCAAATTATAAGAATAAAATTTTAAGTTTTTAAATTATATGAACTAAATTTTTACTTTCTTAAAACCATAAACACAAAATTCTAGTCGTTAAAATCATACGAAGGTAAATTTTAACTTTTATAGAATCATGTGAACCAAATTAATAATTTACCCTTCCTATTTTATATGGTAGATATATTTATTTTATTTTAACCTGAGAGAACAATAAACCATATAAGGATATACCAATAATTAAAAAATCATCAGTTGATTATCCAATTGTTAAAGTCACAAGAATGTTAAAATTTAATATACTTAATTTCTATTATCAACATTATTCCAAAAGGATTTATGAACGGTCTAAAAAATATTTTTACCCGACATCTAACTTAATCTTTCAACATTCCAAAGATAAGAAAAGTTACAAAAAAATAATTTTTAAATCGGTAATCATTATAAATTGAACTCACACTCTTTTAGTTTTTTAATATATTCTTAAGCTTTGACCACTAAATTACCTATTAAAATTTAAATAATTTATATTAACTTTTTTCTAATTAAATTAAGTGAATTTACTCTCAGCAGCACATTCAACCTATTGTATTATATTTGCAGCACAATTTTTAAAATAATTCATCTATAATACATAATTTTCTATCAGTGATAAATAAACTCAACCTATGATAGAATGAATCTACCATTGATTGAATTCTATCACTGATAGAACTCAATTAGTGATAGAACATAATTTTCTATTAGTGATAAACTCAACAGTGATATAACTCAATTTGGATTCTCTGCTACAAATAAATTAGTTTTGATTTTGTACTATAGATGAAAATACTTTGCATTTTTTATTATACATGCAAAATTCCCTTAAATTAAATATTGTTGATAAAATTATGTTTTATTTGACTTAGGTGAATAAATGGTAAAATGTTTGGGTGAAATTAGTCTAAAAATACATTTTAGTTTGATTCTCAAAAAAAAAAAAAAATCATTTTAGTTTTACTTTATAAACTTAAAAAATGAAAATGATTTAATACAACTCAAAAGCCAAATACCATTTTTTGAAATTGAGTTGTTAAACTCAATTACCATCCAACAACAAAACATCTTGCCACCGACCCTTTTGTTTCACCATGAAAGAAAGAGAAAGTTTAAATAAAAAATAATAATAAAGTTGGGCCGAATTTTGAGCAGTATGAATTTTTTTTAACGAATTTTTTGTTTTCAAAACGAAAAACATGTTTGGGAGTTTTTTATTTTTTTATTTTTTATTTTTTGAAATCTCATGTCTGGGAGTTGGGGGACTTCCGGAAGTGGATGAAAAAAAAATCTAAAAGAAAAAAAAAAAAAAAAAGCAGAAGGAGGGATAGCAAAGATTTTAGCACATTAAATTATTTTTTAGAGTATTTGCGCTAGATATTATCTTGAAACATATTTAAAAAACTATCTAAATATCAAAATAATTGTAAATCTATTTTTTTATTTATAAATATATAAAATCATTTTATTATAATGACAATCATTTTATTATTCAATATAACGAAATCATTATACGATAAATGCAAATCTTTAATAGTGTTATATGTCGTCAGTTAATACACATCTATAATACTAAAAATATATTATCTTATTTTTTTTATACGATGTTCCTCGACACTTTTTTATTTTTGTATTATTATAATTGTATGTAAAATATTTTAATTAGTTGTAATCATACTCCCCACTACAATTTGTTACATTTGAAAAAAGGATGATATGTACATTAATTTATGCTGCGTTCAAAACTCCTCTTGAACCTCATTTGACTTTCGTGGTATTATTAAAACAAATTATGAACAGGATCATTTTTTAACAAATATTATATATTCACATTATTTTTTGATTCGGATATCACATTCGTTCTCTACTACAAGACATTCAATTGGTAGATCGAGCATTGGAAGCCGTGGTGTGAAGACTAGAGTCAAATGTTGGCATTTTGGAAGTTTATGACACAATAGATGATCTTGCAAGAACTCTATAATACAATATAGTGTAATTGAATGTTGTTTTTCAATTACAAGTACTACTTTTCACTTATGAGTGTTATGATATAATCAAAATACTAGTTCAATACTTTTTTTATTTTCAAACATTTACTTTAATAACAATATTATTGTTGTATATTCATGTAAACATTCTTATTTATTCAACGACATATAAGTTTTATAAGTATTAGCTATTAGGCTGATAATACCATGTGTTTGTTCAATAATACATTATTCTTTAATCTATATTATTTGAATTTCAATCATAATACTGTATTGAAATTTTGTAATACATTTGCTTTTACAATTAGATCTATCAACTCAAAAATTATTTCTCTTTGTATAGTTGTATTAAACATATATTTATAATACCTCAAAATATATTCTTAGTCAATACAATTTTTAGGGCAATACTTTCGTGCAGGAAATTTGGCAGGAGCCTTCTAGACTTCCTTTTTTTTTTAATTGTTTTCCAACTTCTTCCTCTTACTCTGTATCAGTATTTCCGTTTTACATTTTTCATTTGAATCTTTATTTTATCATTATTTTTTAAAAATAAACTTATTTTTTTTTCTTCTAGAGAATAAGTAAATACTTTTTATCATTAAAAGTATACATCAACTAAATTGATAGATAATGTTTAATTTTTTTTTTCTCTAAGTAAACTTCTTTTTTGGTGTAGTTTTTATTTAGACCTTATATTTCAAAATCAAATACTTTGACCTCTTACATTTTTAAAAAAAATTATTTTCAGTTCGTGAGATAAAAAATCATTAGTTACATGACTACAATAATGACTAAAATAATTTTCAATTTTAATATATTAATGAAGTGGTTATTTTTATATTGATGTAAAATAAACAAGTATAAACCTAATCTCAAAAACTTGATATAATCACTGAAATTAAGTATTATTGAAATGTCAACGTGTTTAATTTTGAAATCTATGAACCAAATTGACACCAAACTCCAAACCTGAAATTTAAATAGGTATTAAATTTTTATATACATATTAAATAATAAATTTCAAAATAGCATATAAAATAAAATATTTAGAGTTATGACTAAAACCTACCGATAAACTTTAAAATCTAGAAATTTGGAATTCAAAAAATAAAAAATGAAAATTTCTATATATTAACTATCTTGATATTGAATACTTTAGTTGATGTATACAATATAAAAAATTGTTCTTAAAAAAGGTTACTATTCTTAGAAAAAAAAAAAATAACAGTTTACTTAAAAAATAATGATAAATAAAAAGTTACAGTTAGACAAATAAAAAATGTAGAAAGAGAAATAAAAAGGAGAAACACTGACACAGAAGGAAATAAAGAAATTGGAAATAATTTAAAAAATTAAAAATTAAAAGCCACATATATTGGGCTCCGTACAGAATTTCCTATAGAAAAGTATTGCCCAAATTTTTAATACAAGTTTTCATCTATAAAATATATTTTTCAGCAATGTAATCTTTAATACAAGTTTATAAGATTCTCATACATTATTAATATTGTATTACATAATGTTATTATTTTATCATGTACATAATAATACAACGTACTAAAATCATATTATATAATACCTGTCATTGTTTTATATTCCATTTAAGTCTTAGAAAACTTCTCTCAACCATTAATTTTAGATTTTTAATAAGAAAAAAAAACCCTAATTTATAGAATCATTAATAATTATTAAGAATATAAAGCTGAAATAGTAGTTTGAAAATGAGGAGAGATTTTTTAAGATTCTAAATTAATTTTGAAATTATTGATTTTCACGATTTTGATAATACAAAATTTTGGGAAAGTGGACGACATTGATGGAAAGTGGATAACATTGATGGAAAGTGGAAGAGAGAATCACGTTAATCAATGCACAATTTTTTCTTAATTTATATTTTAATAAAATTGGTTTAATTACAACCGTAAGGATATCATAATAATCTAGTATTTAATATCCATGCAATTTTTATAAAATTCTGCTAATTAATTAATTTTTTTCCCTACAATTGGTTAGATCTACAAAGAGCTTTTTTTATTATTTATTTTTATTAATATTATTACTATTCTAGTTAGTTTTTATTTTAACTCAGAGATAATTTTAGTTTCAATAGTAGTTTTGCGAGATTTTTGGCAAAATAAAATTGATTTAAATTCAAAGACTACTTGTTTTTTGCTCTGATTTAGTAATGGGTTGTTAGTAATTTGAATTGACATCTTCATTTATTATCAAATGATATATATTGTACATGATTGTATGGAATATGGAAAAATGGAATATGGAATTTTTCTAAATGATGATAAATCCTACAAAAAAATTGGTTTATTTGTGTAATTGTGCATTTTCCAAATTATATATAGGCTCTAATGAAACTAGTAAACAAAATTAATTAATGTTATTATTTAATTTATATGGAACAATATCGTGTCCAATCAATTAATTAATAAGTTTTGGTTTTGATGCTGCGTTAAAATTAATAAAATAAGACGTGGCCTAATGGTTTCATTGTTTGATAAAAATCCAGTTGAATCATGGTCACGGTTTTGATTCCTGGAATATACTTTAAAAAAAATCAATAAAATAGAAATTAAATTTTGACAAATTAATTATGAGTTTCTTTGGAATTCGACTTTATTTCACTATTTCTAAAAGTTAGTTTTAGACAGTCACTATTTTTTTTATCGGGTTTCGACAAATTTGTCGTCGTTGCCGGAAAACTTTATTTCGTTTTTCGTTGTTTAATTTTTTTTTTTTAAGCTTCTTACTTTGAAATTTAAAACAAAATGGCATAAATTTCTAGACACTTTTGGATTAGAGATTGCAGAGTTGTCCTTCAAATTAATGAAGTAAATGATCTTAAAGGTAAGTTTGTGATTTAATTGATTTGGTTAGTCAAATGGTTGTACGAAAAATGTACCAACATTTCATACAAGAAGGCAATACCATTGCCAGATTTCATAGTCAATATCAATTCAATTACGATCCACATTTTTATTACTACAATCATGATAATTAAAATCTTCTAATATCTGGAATCTCACGTATCCGAAATCAAATCAATCTAATATGTGCTATGAAAATCAAAGACAAAAAAATCATTAATTTGAGGATTTCATTAGACCATCTCAACGCTCCTATGAAAGTTCATATTTAAAGTTATATAATGTCTTTAAAAAATATTGTTAAGAGTTTACTGACAATACTTTTCAATTTCAACACGAAAACAAAATAAAATTTAAAAAACCAAATTTCTCAATTGACTAATACGGTTAGAAACTTGGTGTAATGACCTAACTCAATATTATTGCATGTTGAAATATTTTATTGAAACTTAAAGAAAGTAAAACTTTATTTTAAACAACTAAATAATTTTTATTTTGGGGCCATTGAAAACGTTGAAAAACGAAATAAACATAAATATACAATAAAGTTAACTACAAATTTCTTTGAACATAGCTTAAGCACATGAAGTTTAAAAACTCAATTCTAGATGTGGAAGTTATATGTCTCCGTCCTTGTTTAAAAAAAAAAAAAGTTTTACAAATGGTTGAATATTTATAAATAAATATAAATATCCAATAAGATACTCCGATCACTATTGGGGTCACATGCAAACACATGTAGCATAACTTTTACATGGCCTCTATGGGACCTATATAATAATCCAAAAACTTTCACCTCATCATATTTATTCTGGAATTAATGTGTATCGCTTTCATACACATGGTTTGATCGTGGACAAAACCCATCAGGCAATATGCATCACTTTTATGCACCATGGGTGTCTCGTCATACCTACCCATCGCTTTCATATATAGACGTGTGTCGCTTTCACACACTGACTCTAGATACTAGGGATGATTTCAATTCGATTTTTGTTGGTTTTGTACCAAATCGACAACCGAACTGATATTTTTAGTTTTCAAAAAATTGATCTAATCCAATGTCCAATAAAGTATAGAACCATTAGTTCGGTTTTCAATTGGTTCGGTTTGGTTTTGGATCCGATCCGATGTCCAATTTTTTTAATATATCAAAAACATTTTTCATAAAAAACTCTCTTAAACAACAATATTTTTAAAGGTTTGAAGTATTTTTGAACTTATTAATAATTATTTAGTGATGGTCTAACTTGAAATAGGAGGGAATTAAGAAAATCTTCAACACTTTATGAAATCTTCAAAATAATGGAAGGAAAATGACTTTATATGACTTATCGAAAAAATATATATTTATTTGTAATCTCAAAAAATATATACATACATATTTTGGTTTGGATCGATTTTTATTGGTTTTTTAAAACGAAAACCGGAACCGATCCAATATTATCGGTTTTCTCAAATTACAAACCAATATTTTCGATTTTGTGCTAAAAAATCGATCCGATCCATTGAATTAGATTGATTTTCGGTTCAGTTTTTCGATTTTTGTTGCATCCGTACTAGATACATCGCTTTCATACACCTAGAACCTTTCACATGCATCATGACTTGCTATATCTATCTGTCTCATGACTGGCTATATCCTTGGCATGCACATATGCATGAGGTCCCAATATTCATAATAACATAATAAAGCATGATGCAAACATACATAAATTAACGGTAACCTCATCATAATAATTCCTCATAACTTTTCTATCATCACGTCTCATCATTTAAATAATTAAAATATCACATGACAAACAAAGTAGAATTTAATAATTTTTTTTTTTTTTGAAACTATAGAATTTAATATACTTACCCAACGGCATTGTAGCTTGATGGCGAAAGGTTGAACTATAATTTAGTTTGATATTGTTAGTCTCAAAATCGAATCCTAGTAGGTACTTTCCAAAAAAAAAAAAAAGAATTTAATATACTTCATATCATAGTTTCTTGAAAATTTTATTTCACACTATTATTACTTTTCTAAATATATTCATCAATGTGGTAAGAACCAATCTCTATTACAATATTAAAATAACAAAATTACAAGATGAATCAAGTTTAAGATACTTGAACCGTCCTATTCTTGAGATTACTCAAGATCCAATACTATGTTTCCCATTACTCAAAACCTCTATTTATAACTAAATTCTCTAACTAATTACCCATATACCCCTACATTAATGCTAAATCCTCTAAATGCCCAACCCTATCACCATGATCAAACAAGATAAAAAGTGATTAACTACTTTAAAAACACACCATAAAGCATTCGAGTATATCACAAAACAGAATAAAACATAAAATCTGACCACAACTCCTAAGAAGAGTCATTACCACTTTTGCTTCAATGTCAATTTTCATGTTCGATAGGTAAAAATTCCCATAATAAATTGAGTGCTTTGGTTGACCTTGACTCCTATTTCTCATCAAGATGATCCAATAACTCACATGGTTGTGTCATAAATGTTTGAGCACAAACACCCTCACAAAATGTCCTCCAATTAACAAAACTCAATAAAACTTTCCGTTACGAAAATGAAACAACAATCAAAGAAAAATAGTAAAGAAGATGAGACAAAATAAGATGATTTACGTAGTTTACTAGCAGTATGTTAGCTATATCTACGGATAAAGGAGAGAACTGTTTTATTAATCTGAAGACACAGAATACATCGATAAATGAAGCTAAAATTTTAAGAAAGTTTATATAGCACACTCTCTTAAACCCTATTAAAATATATGACCCAAAACATATAACGGCTCAATACAAAAACATAAACTCAATTGCATATTTCATCTAGATTTTGTGGAGTATCATAACGAGACCCCGACTAAGTAATCGTAGGAATTCATATTTCGAAGACCTCTAAATACTCTCAATCATAAAAACGAAGATTAATGAGATGTGTTGCCAAAACTTGTGTTTGTTCAGAGAGATTTTGTATGGTGTGAGAGTGGGTGGGTGGGGTTTAGTGGTGCCTAATGACAAAGATAGAAAGGATAGATTCATTAGTTTTTTTTAATCTTATTTAAATGGAAACCAACCCTTTTCCGTTTTTTTTTTTTTTTTTAAATATTATAAGAATCTTAAATTTTGAATCTATGTTAATTAACCCTCAAAGATAAGATCTTAGTAAAATTGATTTTTTGTTTTTTTTTGAAGAAATTGATATTTTTTATTTGTTAATTTAAAACTCTCTGTGAAACAAAAGGCCCAAACCTTCAGCCCAACTCTTACCATTTTACTCCAAGTGTACAAACACGTGTTTGACCCGTCACCTGCATGTTTGACCCCTTCTTTCTTCTCATTTCTTCTCATTCTTCGATTCTTTTCCATGGCCAAGCCTTGCCCAAAAACTTCTTCTTCTGCTAGGGTTTTCTGGTTAAGCCTTTACCGAGTTTCTTCAGGCTTCAATGGTGAAAGCTTCGTACCAATTTCCAATACATGAAAGGTAAGTCATCTTTTCAAGACCTCTTTGCTTTTCTGTCTTTTTCTTTCCTGCTTACTGACTTGTGCTCTTGATTCTTGATGTGATCATGATATTGCAAAGGAACAGATCAATAAAAGACAAAGAAGAAAGAGTTTGAACAACTTACCAAGGAATTTGAAAGAAGATGGTATGTTCTTCCATAACTGTTTTTCTTTGCTTTTACTTTAAACTTTCATGGATTCTGATTGTGTGCTGATCTTCAATCTCTTTTCTATTTTGTGTGAATGATCTTTAACAAAGAGCTACACAGCATGATAATAAAGGCAAAGCAATAGAAAAGTAGAATAGAAATAAGAAGAAGAAGAAGAAGAAGAACACAGGAATTATAGTGGTTCAACTATAGGTCTAATCCACTCTGCAAGAGGTAAGTATCATTTCATTCCTTTCTTTCTTCAAACAAGCATGAACAATACACACTCACAAGCATACACAACTCTCACAACACTTCTCACAAGCATACACTCAAACCTCACTTTTTGATCTTTCTAATTTTCTCCTCTCCTATCATTTAGTACATAGAGATCTATTTATAGAAAAGTTTAAGGTTGAGATTGATCTGAACTGTTCTTGCTTGTTTGTATTACCAGCATGTACAAATGAATTTGTTCCATGTTTGTTTTGTTTGCTGACTGTGTATATGTTTTAGCTAAGTTTACATTCAAACTTCTTAACACTCTCTCTATGATTTAATTCTAACCATTTTAAATTTAAGTACCCAAAGTTTTAAACTTACCTTTCCTAATTTGAGAATTTTAATTTTTTTTTATTAAAACCCACTTCAATCTACTAGAATAGAATAACATACCTATCATTTTCAAATACTTTTATTTATCAGAATAATACAAAAATAATAATATAAATATCCAAAACAACCTTTTTTTTTTTTTTTTTGAGAAATCTAAAACAACCATATTAGAAGTATAAAAAAAATTAAATAAAATGTTAAATTTATTTATTATGATCAGATGTTTTTTTTTTTTAATACATATCAGGGGTGTGGACAAATATCGATTCTCAGGATCGAAGCTATGAGGAATTGAACTAGTTTATAACCAAACAATAAAACCACAGCGCCATTGACCCATTCGATTATTATGATCAGATGTTGAAGAAAACCAATGAAAATAATTATATTTGAAACAATACGTAAGCATATACAAATTCATATACCTCTAATATGAATATAAAAAATAGGAACAAAAATTATAAATTTATTTAATTATATAAGAATATATTTTTTTTTAATTCAACATAATAATATGAATATTAATACATATTTTTTTTAGTACAATATTAATACATATTTCATTATTTTATTTTGAAAACAATATTTTTTTTGAAGTATTTATTTTAAAAAGCGTCAAATATTTATGTTTTTTTTAGAAAATTATATATGTTAATAAAAATCTAAATATTGTTCGCAAAAAAAAAAAAAAAAAAAAAAACCTTTTTTATATAATTATTTTAATATAAAATTAATTTACCAATTTTATTTCTAGTATATTGTATTTGTTTTATATTTTTATATCCAATTATATTATATTTATTAATTATAATTAAAATACATTTTATATTAGGTGAGAAATAAACTTTTTTGTGGTCTTCCTTTTTCTTTCTCATTTTTTAGTTTTAGTTTTAATTTTATTATTAATAATTAATAATTAATAATTAACTTATTAATATATTATTCACATTCAACTTTTTGGATGTTGCATAAATTAGAAAGAAGAAATGATGATCCAAATGTATATACATAAATTGTAAACAACACATTGTTAGAGTAGAAGCTTAGAATTACTAAAGCTTTTTTTATTTTTCTTTTACAAATACCTTTGAAATTTTCATCATTAAATCGTGTATTATAATTGAACAAAAATCTTTATTTTTTATTTAAATTCTAAACCTATTTAAATATTAAATGTTATAGTGGTTAATTAATTTTATTCAACTGTTATTACTTTAAATTATAAATCAAATTAAATGTAAAAAAACTTTTGAAGATAGAAAAATATTAACTCACCTCTCTTGCAAATTTTAAATAAAAATAATAATTCATAAAACTTTTATATATATATATCCTATAAAAGATAGTCCACTTAGTCTCATTTAGTTTAAATCATGAATAGTACTATTTTAAGAAAGAAAAAATTGAATAGCTCAAAGATTGACTTTTTTAGATGAACTCATGACCTTTTGGTAATAAGAAAATTATTATCCTTATTATTACATTGATTTTAATTTATTAATAATACATTGATGACAATTTAATTAAAGAAGATAGAGTTACAATTTTTTAAACCATCAATTCAATCAAAGAATATGAAAGCCTTTTTTTCTGTTTTAAAAAAATATTCAAAGCACTTTTTTTTTTCTAATTCATGAAAGTTTTCTTTTAATATATTGATAAGCAATTTCTTTTGAATAACATAATTCGAATGCTTCATATTTATACTTCCATTTGTTTGATAAGTTTGATCTATATGTAACATCAACCAACAATCAAAACTATCTCTCAACAAAAATATTATTTACAGTCTTTCATATGATGAGCATCTTAAAGTTTTAGGGTGCAATATCTTTATTTATGATTTTTTTTTTTTTTTTTTTAAAGTACAAGTTAGGGGAGTGGACCACAAACCTTAAATGAGAGTCAAATATCGATTCTTGAAAATCTGTGATCATGTGTTAAACTGAATTATCACAAAACAATGAAATCTTAATATTAAAAAAAAGAAAAATAAACAATGAAATCATCACATCACCCACCATTTCGTGAAGTTTTATTTATAATAAACCTTAGTAACTTCATTAATATTGTTCACCTTTTATATATATAATTGGATTACATTTTT
>JBBMKA010062840.1:0-17141 GCA_037833695.1 Sechiopsis laciniata
GCCTAAAGGGCCTAACGGGCCTAATACTAGAAATACACAATAAACAAATATATATACATAATAAATAACTCTAACATATTGATCTAATGTATGCACACAACTTCCGAACATTTTTTATCTGTCGGGGAAAAAACTGACAAGCAAATATCACTATGGATTTATGATGTACCTTTGGTACAATTATTGAAAAATATAATATTTAGGAAAAAAATGCACAAAGCACCCCTAAGCTATGATGTTTGTAACAATTAACCTCCTAAACTCTCAATTAGAGCAATCACCACCTCTTAAGTTTGATAAGTGCTGCAATTAATTCATTTCGTGCAAACACTCTAAAGTTTATAGGTGGTTTGTAAATTTCTCCCTAATATTTACTTTATGCACAACATTACTTAATCTATTGGGCCATTTGGAATCACAAGTGAAATTCTTTTCTATTACTATCTTGTGAAACAACAACAAAAAATATGATGTAAACATTAGGGTATCTGCAACATTAACCTGTTCTTAAACCTAATGAAATTAAGCTTATCAATGGCAATGCTAAAGCACAATAAGTTCATTTAATTACAGTTTCAGACAGCGGAGGTCACCTGAAGCTTCCATTTCTATGACTTGTACCAAATCAGAAAACCTAAGTACCTAGCATAGTGAAGGAGGCATGGCCCTAAATGGAATTATTACAAATGATTTCTGAATTGAGTTCTGCTACTACGTTAGTTCAAGACTCAAACAAGAATAGTGAAGAAGAGTACTAAGTTCTTAGTTGTTGACTCTTAACAGCTGCTAGAGAGTAGAGAAATTGAAATTTGTGTTCAACTGAGGAAGTTAACGATGATAAAATAAACTTGCATAAAGAAAAAATCAAGTTTAACAGAACAAAGCAGTGTACAGCCATTTTTTCGTAATGGTGTCTCTCAGCAACCACGAAAGTGGAGAAATTGAAATATTAGTATTTAGTTCAAATCTGTGCTAATCGAAGGGAAAATAAGAACAGGAATCAAGTTCAAGGAAAAAACGAAAGTTACAAGGTACAAATAATTTTTCATCATAATGGCTCCCAGCAACAACTAGATACTAGATAGTAAAGAAATCGAAATGTTTGTTCAATCGAGGAAGTTAAAGGTAAGAACAGAAACTTGTGCTTGAAGAAGAAGAAAACAAAGTAATCGAGTTTACAAAAACAACAACAGGGAAATTCCAAAGTACAACTAATAGTTCATCATAATGACTCTGAACAACCACTAGAGAGTAGAGAAGTCGAAACGTTTGATCAATCGAAGAAGGAAGTTAAAGATAACAGAAGAGACAGATGCTGTGGCAAAAAGATCAAAAAAAAAACGGCAACAATAGCAAAGATTCCACAGTTCAACAAGCTTTTCATCATAGCAATTCTCAGCGACCACTAGAGAGGGAAATTGAAATGTTCGTTCAATCAAGGAAATTAACGACAATAAAACAAACCTCTCTACGAGAAAAAACAAAGAAAACAAGTTTCACTTCACTACAAGCTTACCGCAAATCCTTACGCAATCAGAGTCGATGAAAAACGGAGAAGAAAGAAAAAAAAAAACACACAGGAAAGAAAAATCACATGAACGTTTGATTCACACACTGTCCGCTCAAAATGAAACGCATAAACACAAACATTGAAAATCAAAAGACTGAACTACCTGTAGGAACAAGAAGCACAAAAATTGATGTTAATAACGCTGCCCTGGCGAATTCCTCCGATTCCACTCCGTTTCTGCAATCCAAAATTCCAAAACCGAGACAACAAATTAAGTTTCTGGACATCAGAAAAACACGAACAAAAATCAAAATTAATCGAATCAAATATGAAATCATTGACCTCCGTAGGAAATTCAAGCGATTCTTGGATGACTGGTTGAGGATTAGGCTGGTAATGAACTCGCGGTGGCGGGTGGTTGACCGGCTTAGGAGGCGGAGGAGTGAAGAGATTCACAATATCAGTAAAGAAAAGAAAGATCGGCAGCCCTAACAGTAGTATCTGAGTTCTATCCATCGGAATTAACGACGCAATGCTCTTCGAGAACCAGGAAATCGAGTCCACGAGAGAAAGAAGAAATATTTTGGGGAAAAGGAAAATTGCAGACGAAAATATGAACCCAATCGAAGGCTAGAATTGTCCTCCAGAAATTATTATGCCGCAACCTAGTTCAACTGCACGTGTACGAGTCATACTAATGGGCCAATGGGCCGAGGCCTATCACATTTGAGCTCAACTGTCAAAAAAAAAAGGAAAAATTGCACAAATCACTAAGAGTGCAAGTTAAAATCGCTAAAAGTGACAGAAACTGAAACCGATATGGGTCGAAACCAAATTTAATGGATGGTTTCGGTTTTAAATCATTAAAACTCGAATAATTTTGGTTTTAATGAGTTGGCAACAATTATAAACCGAACAAAAATCAAATAAGAAAGCCAGTTTTATCTTCATACTTGTTGGCCATTAAAAGCGCGTTTCGATTTCGATTTTCAACATTCTTGAAATATCTAGGCAAACCTAACTGTTTACACCCCTTATAAACCACCTCTAAATTATGATGTTTGTAATTTCTTAGATTTTTAATTTGATCCATCATTTTCTCAAAAATCTTACTATCTTAAAGTGTGGTTTATCATTTTTGGACAATTTTACTATTAAGCTACATTATATATATTTACACATATACCATTTTTTCTTTTTCTTTTCTTTTTAAAAAACTCACGTACTTTCTAAAATGAAAGCCTACATTGTGCCCATATACATTTAAGAAGAAACCCAACTATTGCCCACGTAATTTCTAAAATAATGAATTTATATACTAAAATTAATTAAAAAAAAAATTGGAATAATTTACCATGGACATTAAAGATGTTAACAGTTCTCTTCTCGAGCCATTTACCATAGCCATTGTTAATAAATATATAGAATGTCAAAGGTAGTAGCTATAATTATGATTCATAATCAATTTTATAAGTTTTAGAATTCAAAAAGTTTTATAATTACTCTAATTTTCTACTACAAACGGGAGTTTCATCCTCATATTCCTACTACAAGTTTTGGTTTACATTTTCTTTTCCTCACAAATGTTATCCATTTTCAAAGCCTCTATAGATGTTGTGTCGTTGTATTCAAGGTGCATGTGACTTCAGTGTCGAATCAGTATTTCGAATTTAGTTTATGATTGGCACTCTACTTTTATAAAGTTATGCAACAATATTTGTATAGTTAATTATAAAGCAAAAAGTTAGTAAATGAATGTATAACTAGAAATTTGTTTGTTGTTATTATTATGTTTTCGTTATATTTGTATTCATTGTTTTTTTTTTTTATAATTAAAATGTTTTGTTTGAATACTAAGTTTATTCCTCAAATAACAGTTTTTGCATTATATATTATCCAATTTTCATCCCCTATAATGCTTACCTATTTATATCCTATTTTGTTTTCTATTCGAAGTCTTTTATCAATCTTTTCCCCTTTTATAATACTTGAAATTAGATGAGTCATTTGCCTATTAAGCTCAAACACATCCATGCATTTGTTGCATAACAAAAGTTAGTTTCTTACTTCGGTTGTTCTATCAATTTTTTTTTCAATTTTCTTTTTGTTTTAATTGTGTCACATTCATAATATTTTATTTTATTATATCACTATTAAATGTTTTGGAAACTAAAACTAAAACTATTTTTTTTAGATATATTCAAAAGGTTATATATCATTTCAATTGTTATCATCAAGCAACCATTTCAAATAAAATTTATATAAATATTGTAAATTATAAAAAGAATTTAAAAATATATATAACAAATGTTTAGGGAAGTGAGTTTAAAAACAAAAAAAAAAAAAATTAAAATATTGATATGGAATGGATGTGAATTTGTTTTGTTTAAATTACAATATTGAAATAATAAAAAAGTCTAACTATTAACTGACCATCATAATTAAAAATAAATAAAATAAAGAATAAAATCGCAAACTGTTTGATTGCAAATGAACTTTCTATAAAGATGTTTTAATCATATTTATCATAAAATAATGAAAGTTTATGGATTTTAAAATTTAAAAAATCTTTCCTTCACAAATTTTTCCATAGTATTTAAGAAGTCTCTCTAATCTTTAAATTAAACCTTTTAATATGATGGTGTTATATTTAAATTGTAAAAGATGCATATATTACATTAATATTTTAAATTGGCAACTTTTCAACTCCACTTTCATGTAATTAAAAAAAAAACTCTACTTTGATGAAGTTAGTAATAATATTGTGTGGCAAACTATCATTTGCTTAAAAATATTGATGTCAATTTATATATATATATTTTTTGTAGAATAAAGGTCATGTATAACCTCATGTCTCACAACTTTTTAAATTAATTTTGGTATACAAAGAGTAAAAAATTAAAATACAAAAAGTACTTAAAAACAACTATTCAAGACTAACATTAAACTATTTCAAAAAAAAAAAAAAAAGAAGACTAACTTTAAACCACCCACTCTTTTTTTACTTTTTTTTTAACGTAAACCACCCAATCTCAAAAGAAAAGGAAAAAGAAAACGTAAACCACAAACTTTCTAAAACTACAGCAGCCCAATTAAAATTAAAAATAAAGTAGCATTCCATTCAAAACCCCACTACTTAATTAATGGATTATTAATCATAAATAATAAATTAAAATTTAAAAGGAAGTACAAAAAACTACCCTTCCATTCGAGAACTTCTTTTTTTAGAATCTTTCAAAAAGTTAAATCATAATATGAATTTCTGTTTATCAAACTTTTTAAAAAATCATTATTTAATCTAATAAATAAATAGAGTAAATGAATTAAAATTAGCTATAATTATGATATATATATATATATATATAAATGTTGAAGGAACTAAGTTTATTTAATTAATTAGGATTGATTTGAGCAGGTTTATAAAATTTTAAGTAATAATAAAATAAAATCTTATCTTCGCTTTATTTTAAATTAAAAAAAAACATTGTTGATTTGATATTTGAAATTTTCAAAAAGATAGTAAAATATAAGATTTTTTTTTTGTCAGATAAATAAGGTTGGAGAACATGAGAGCATATTTAAAACAGAGTCTATAATATATACAAAATAACATACAATATATTTTCTTTTTCTTTTCTTTTTTTCTTTAAAAAAAAACAAAGCATATAACATATTTTTCAAATTAATTATATTGTTTTAGTTCAATCATTCTCCCATATTTAAAACGTTACGAAATCTATTTAAATTTTATTCTAAGATAACATATACATAATAACATATAACATAATTTCTTTTTTCTTTTTCTTTTACAAGATCATTGGTATTTCAAAATTTTCTAAAATAAATGAAATTTTTAAAAAGTATTATTTGTAATTTTGTTTTAAATTAAACTATAAATAAAAATTAAGGTATTGAAAAATATTGTTGTAAATAAAAATACTCATTTTTTTAATTTTGTTCAACTACTCAATTTTAATATACTTAATAAGTCATTTTATTATATAATTAATATTTACTTTAAAATGGTACTAAAATTAAAAATTTTGACATTAAATTAAATATAATTTTTACCGTGCAACTCAGGTGAAGATTTTCTAATTTAATAAGTGTTGCAATTCATTTCTTGAGCAAAATTTGGGAGAATCTTTCATGTGTGAAGAGGGCAAATTTGTCATAACAATTATTATTATTTTGCTTTTATTTTTAAAGAAGTTGCTTTACTATGTTTTTTTTTTTTTTTTTGCTTTTACAGAAAAAAAATCGCAAATCTTTCCAAACAAAAAAAACGTCAAAACCCTAGACTTCAAGAGATTCAAATTTAAAAGTGCAGCAGCTGAACCATCACCTAAACGATTATTTAAAAAAAAAAAAAAATCACCTAAACGAACTCTATGGAGCTTGGAGGTTTATTCTTTTGCTTGCTTCCCCACCCCCATCCGAGCACTTCGGTTCAATATTAACAGTTTTGGCCAACAAAATTAAAAAAGAACTTCAACTACCACAGAAGTACTGAAATTTCTTTGTAATAGTATCGTTTGCTTTAGAAATTTCTTTTGAATCGAAGATGTCCACCATGAATCTTCCATTCTTCTCTATGTAAGTGTTTGGATGAAAAATTATAAAAAGAGTTCGTTTGAATGAGTTTGTTTTTAAATGGTTATAATAAGAGCTCGAATGTTTGTATTGGATTTGTTGGAAACTTTTGTTATTTATGAATAATTTGATATTTATGAGTTTTTTTTTTTTTTTTTTTAATAAAAGTGATGTCTTTTATTGGTTTGTTATTTCAAATTTCAAATATTATATTTATGTTTATAACTTTCTTAACTAATATTATTTCATTTATTTTTCTTTTTAATTTTTTTTTTCAAATTTAAGTATTTTTATTTTTCATCATAAAAATGAATTTTATTTTATATTTTAAATAATCACATAAAACTTGACCCATGAACTAATTTGATGACAATTAATGAATTAATGAAACTATTTTAAATTATAAAATATATTTTTGAAATATGAAATTGATTATAAAATTATCGTTCATTTTAAATTTCAAAAAATACTTTTTAAAATACTTTTTTATATAAACGAAAACATTTTTTTATTAATTAGTTGAAAAAAATATTAGGTTGATAAAAAATATAAATAAAATGATAACCAAAAAATAAACTAATTATAAAAATACTACTACTTTAAAATTACAAAATATATTTAAAAATAAAAGTGTTGAAAAAAGAAATTAAAAAAAACAAGGAAAAACATATTTTTCATTATAATACTTTATTTATACTATGAGTTTTACTTTATATTTTAATAAATTACATAAAAACTTTGTAAATTAACTAATTTGATGATAATTAGTGAATTAATGATAAATCATTGATATTATGTTGAATGAATATCAATAAATAAAAGTTTTTTTTAGAAAAAAAAATGAACTATGAAATTACCATTAATTTCAACATATAAAACATATTTTAAAAATATTATATTTTTGAAATAAGAATAAATTCTAATTAATTAATTCAAACTGAATGATAATAAGTCGATGAAAAAATATTAATAAAATTTTTTGAACAAAAAATAAAAGTGATTATGAAACTATAATTAATTTTAAATTATGAAATATAGTTTTGAAATATCGAATTGATTATAAAATTATTGTTAATTTTAAATCTTAAATATGTTCTTACAATATTTTATCATAAATACAAACAATTTTAAATTAATTAATTGCAAAAAAGATATTAGGTAGATCAAAAAAATAAATAAAAATGATAAATAAAAATAAATTTGATTATAAAAATAATACTAATTTAAAATTAAAAATACATATTTAATTATTAAAGTGTTGAATTGTTTTAAAAAAAAGAAAAGAAAAGGAGGTGTATTTTAATCCTCATTTTAGTAGAGGAGTTATATAGAAAAAACATAATAACGACTCACCCATCAATACGATATAAATACAATAGTCAATATTTGATTTAAGTATAATGTATTTACACTAATAACAACCACTCATTAATATGATGTACTTAATTTTAATACCAAATTATATGAGTTATAATAGGGAAACATAACGCGTTAAATCCACCAAAATTCACCAAAATAATTGAAATAATAATATTGTATTTATGGTGAATTTACAATATAAACAACAATGCAAAAAAAAAAAACGATATAAATACAATAGTCAATATTGTTTTAAGTATAATATATTTACACTAATGACATTAATACGATGTATTTACTTTTAATACCAAATTATATGAGTTATAGCTAGAAAACATATTGAATTAAACCCAACAAAATTGTCCATAATTTTTTTGGAGATGGAATGCAAACTGCTATTTTGATGTGTTTGAGTGATTTAAGAGATTGATATGGAGTTGGATAGACAATAAATCATGGACATGGAGATTTTTTAAAATTCAAATTTGTAAATTTTCTTTTAGAAAAAATGTCAACATGAATGCATCACAAATATAAAGTGCAAGCTACACATGCAATACCTAATAACAACTAGCAGATTTTATCAAACATGGATTTAGTTTCTCAATCATAATATCTCAGGGTTTAATCCCTATAGGCTCATCACATGAGTTGCAACATAGGGACCCAATTCCCTAACCCATCTCAAGAGCTCAACTCAAGGGGAAAATCCAACCTCCCTACAACGACTCTAAGGAAAGATATGTCAATGCTATGGGATCAAATGAAGCTCACTATGTCATTAGAAGGTTTGTTCCCTAACATCAGCCCAAGTCTATGAGTGCCTAACAAGAAAGGTATACCATTTGGTACTCGTCGAGTGGTGGTCATCACCATGGTACGATTTGGTCTGAAAATATCTACAGATTTATTCGCTTGCAATGCATACCACCTCGCATCGTGACTTCACTTCTGCCTCTGTATAGCACACTCCACATTCCTAACTCTTGCAGATGTAATAGAAAATTAGTGAGCACTCGAAGTTTCAGCAATTCCAATATAATTTTTCTTAAGTTCTCGAATTTGGTTCCAAAAGCGACCAACAACGCATTTATATGAAACATTGCTTAATTAATATTATTCTATACCTATAAAGTCTTCTAATGCAATGCAATTTTCATGTAAAATACAAATTTTCCAAAGCATATCTTTTATTTTATATTTGAATTTATTATTCCAGTTTATTTTAACAATTTATTACTTTTTAGTGGGTAGTTAAAATCCACAATAGAGAGTTCCAAGTCTTTAGGGTGGTGGAACTTACTTTTTAAATTTTTTTTTTTTTTAGTGGTTTCTAATTAATAGGAAACTGGCTAGTTGATGGTGTTGTTTTTAGACTTGAGAACTCCCTGTTTAAGCATGCACTCTTTAAAAGTGGGGCATTCAAGTTTTGATAGAAATACATTCTAGTTTTTTTTTTTTTTTTTTACTCTTAGTTTTAGAGAAACCTGAAACTTTCCTTTACTAGTTCAACTTAGGCATGTTGTGTAATGACTCGACTTTCTAAAATACTCTAATGAAGTGTTACGGGCGCATGCATTTTAAAATCCTCGAAATAAATTTGATAAACACATGCAATTCCAACGGAACTAATAAAATCTTGAAACACAACTGATAGTTTGAAAACATACAAAAATAGGGTTCGGGATCTCAATAGTTCAAAACAAAATACAGTTCAACAGAGTTTAAAACATAAAATTCGACACGAAGTAAAAACAATGCGGAAAGGAAAATAACGACACCGTATTCATGATCGTTGGAGCTCCCCAGCCTAGCCACCTTGTAATGGATCCATACTTGGAAAATATAAGGGGTGAGATATCGAAATATACCAGAATGGAGCCCCACCATTGGGTTAAGCATGCAAGCAGAAACAAGTTAGAAGATACAAAAATTGAAGTTAAGTGCCTTACACATGCATGTCCTGTCCACGGCCAGTTATGAGCAAACAATTTCAAATGATGGCATGAAGCCATGAGTAAGGGTATAATCAAATACTGAGGGCATACACAAATGCCGAAAAATTACCTGAAAGTCAGAGAAGGACCACAAGTGAGGAAAATACAAGATCTCTAAACCTCGAGTCGGGACACGTCCCATATCGTGTCCGCAGAGACATACACAATGTTGGGGTAGCCTAACCTCTATTAGAGACTCGTCAAACTACATTCGCAGAGGCATACACAAATATCTCAGGGTAGCCTGACCTCTGTCAGGAACTTGCCACGCTTCTGCTGCGCCACTCTAATAGTGTATCAGAAGGGGCATACACGAATACCTATAGAGTCACCTGACCCTGTCAAGAAGGACCACGAGTGAAAGAAACATATAAGATCTATAAACCTCGGGTTAAGACGACGACATACATGTCGTGTCAACAAGAGCATACTCGAATGCCGTGCAAAATCACCTGACCCTGTCATGGAGGGCCAAGAGTGAAGGAAATTGCAGGATCTCTAAACCTCGGGCCAGAGGCGCCATCTACTAACCTCTAGCATGCAGGAACCGACCTGTCTGCAGACAACATCCGAAAATGCATGCAGGATCACTGACAGGCATCCCTCTGCGCCATCATCTATCTCAGTGACCTCTTCTATCCATGAGTAAGCCTGCCCACACGAGAGTAGGTACCACAATGGACGGGTCAAACAGTAGGTGTTAGGGTCAACCGAGTCATGACTGGCCCCCCTCTTACGTATTACAATCAGAAAATAGTGGAACTATGCACAAAACATATGAGATTCCACGAGTATAACAGAAGAGATATAACTAGCATTAGAGTCACATGAGATCCAGCCTAGCCTTAGTTGGTGCAACTGCCAACCCTAAGGGTTGGTGCAACCCGTGACGTGCACTCAACAACCAAGGAACTCGTTGTTCTGCACACAATGTGACACGTGGATGAAATTCGACCGCCTTGATGGGATATAAAGGTCAATCCATAGGTTAGTGAAGCCCAACCACGTGTCTCGAAGTATAGAGGATCTATATCTTTGCTTGATTCTTAAAGGGCACTAGTATGTCACATCAATAACACGATATTGATCACGCAACGAGTCTTAAAAGGGGATGAGCTAGCTGCTCCTCTAGATGGTTAACACGATAATCGAGCCTAGATATTCTAATGCCAAACATAATCAATTCGAGTAGGTATAATGATGGTAGAACGTTGTGTGCGATATCCTGATGCAAATACAACTAAATAATAATGATTTCTAAGTTTAACATATTGTTAAGTGTTGGCTCAAAATTGCTACGTGCAAGTATATGCGATCAGAAATGCAGCAAGTGAAAAGTATTTATTTTATCGTTATCCACAGTGATTGATGTCTAGAATTACTATTATTAACTTAAGAGTTATACGAAATGTAAAAGAATAGAGTTGATGATTAGTTGGGTTTTAAAGTCCTAAAGTAAGAAATGCAATTAAACATAGGTAAAAATGCAGATGCAGAGGATGCTAAGTATGCATCAGTGGCAATTAAATTTCATACTTCCCTGTTCTAATAAGTACTCCTACACTTATTAATTTATGTCTAACCCAGCTTCTGCTGCGATTATACATACTTAGCTCTAGGCAACCCATGCAATAGTAGGGTTATTCGTAACTCCTTTAACAATGTGAGGAACCTCGCATTGAACCTATCGTAGCATACTGGATCACCCAACAGCTCCCTCTTTCGAGTTTGCTGAAGGCTAGCACACGTCGATAGCTAATCAACGCATAGAATAAAATTGTAGTAGTGTAAAGTCTAACAATCTACAATCTTAACATGCACTCTACATACAAATTCTTACCAAAGCTCCTACTTAATAAAACATAGAAACGAACAACAAATGATAACAAAAATTTAAATATCTCATTACTAAAAGTTGTCTACAAATCTATGACTTATTTTATGATCTACTCTTAGTTACAAAAGAAATAAAAGTTGAAAATAGTGCGGTTGTGAAGATGCGCAGACTCCTTGTCATCGGTTCCTATGAACATCACCAGTTGTGTTTTGATATGGATCAGCTTTTGACCAACCGACCAGTTCACCATTTACAGCTTCTTACTTTCTATATATAGAGATGATTTGGTTTGCTAACATGTTTAGGTGAGCTAAAAAAATCTTCATAAATGCAGGAATCTCTTAATTATCGCTGGGATTTGTTGATCACGCTAACTTTTATTGCTTGGTTGATTTCTCTGTTCTTTCCTTGTTGGCGTGATTCTTTGAACCAAACTGCCTTGTGAATGTGTCATATTGCTTTTGCTTTTCATCGTTCACATATAGTTCGTCCTTCCAGTATAAGGGTTTTGTAATTCCTGCATTGCGTAGCAATTAACACAGTTTTATTTAATATTTTTACTTTAAACGCAAAGTTGTGCTTTTGATGCTAAATGATGGATGAGTGCAACTTCTACAGTTTTTATTCGTAAATTACTTAATATAACTCCAATATTTTCCTTGAACCTTAGAAAAATACATAATAGAATAGTCTAAATTATGCTCTATTTTAGAGATATCAGAACGCTACAAGTAAATCCTTAGGCGACGGTACAAACAACTGAACATATGATCATTCTAACACGAGTACAACCAATTATAGATGAATCGAGCAACAACAAAACACGTATATATCCATTCAAGAGCTGTCAAACACATTAGGGGCATTTCTGTAACGGCCCGAGTTTTTGTCTCGATTCTCCAGGTATGTTTTTTAGCTATTTCGGGTGTTTTGTTGGGCCGTTATTGCAGTTTAGGTCTTGAGGATCATTTTGGTAATTTTATCCCTAGGGTCAGTTTGCTAATTTAATGAGTTTCGGGGTCGTTTCGGTATAGGGTTATTTTTTGCAATTTCAGGTTGAGGAAGGCTAGTTTTGCAAGTTTTGGAGAAAGCCTTGTTTAAAGAGGAAAAGAATTATTTTAATTAAAAAAGGGAAAAGAAGTTTTAGATCGTTCATTCCGTGTTCAATCGCAAAAGGGAAAGGCCAGAATCCTTCTTCTTCCTCTCCATCGATTTCCTCTTCTTCTTCCCTTCTCCATCGCCGCTGAGACCAACCTCGAGGCACCGCCGATCGATCCTCACCCGAGCCCCTGCAGCTGCACGCATCAACCCGTCCCGCACGCCCCGCTTCGCTGATCTGCGACCCAGCCACAATGCAGCCTCGCCTACAATGCACGCTCTTGCAGATCGTAGCTGCAATCTACCCCGCATGCCTACGCTCATGCCGTATCGCCTCGTAGCCCGCTCTGCATCCCCGATCGCACCACCTCCCGATCACCTCACCTAGCCCCGCACACATCGTGTCACCTCGCCGAGCAGCCTCGTGTGCAGCAAGCCGCATAGCCTCACTCGCACAGCCAGCCGCTCGCTGCAGCCTCGTCTCGCGCACGCTCAGCCCCACGTCACGCCAGCACCTGATGGCCAACGCAGCCTTACCATGTCCCTGTCGCAGTCGAGGCCGTGTGGTGTCGAGCTATCTGTTTGGAATTTGGGTAACCTCTATTCCCGAGTCCCTATTATTTTAGGATAGCCTATTGTTCATTATTAATTATGTTTGTATTTTATCTAGGTTGTTGTTAGCACACTCGTGTTGGTTATCTACATCTCAAAAAGTACTAGTTGATTGTTATGTAATTATTTCAGGTAAGGGTTCCTTGTCGTGGGTTGTGTGGACCCTGCGTGAATGTCATTGATTATATGCTTGCCTACTTTCTTTACTATTTTACAAGCATGTGTTAGTGGATAGGTTTTTGTGGTGTTTGACCCATATTGACTGCATGTGTTGTTTCTAGCATGTTGGAACCTTGTGAGTAATTTGTTAGGGCCTGGCATGTAGTATGAATGTAACTTGAGATTGTAGTATCTTGTTGAGATTATAGTATCCTGTTGGGGTATCTTGTATGTATGTACGATGACTGTTGATTTACTGTTTAGAGCTAGTACTCATTGCTCTTTGCTAGAGATTATTAGGTTGTCATCGTCCAAGGGCTGAGAGTGGACACGACGTATGTTATCCCCACAGGTCGGGATCAGTGAGGATTGATTTCCTTCCTCTGACAGTCGGGTGTGTTGTAGCTTACCACCCCGGCATAAGCCTAGTCTGTAGCCTGCTAGGGCGGGGTCATTTCCGTGGTGTAAGCCTACCTCGGGACGATCCTTAGCTTCAGGCGTTGGCGTGAACAGGCTGCCACAGTTGGGTGCTGAGGCCTCCCACTTGCTGTGGATAAGTGGACACCATTCCGAGTCTAGTTAGGCATGCATACATGGATTGACGTAGTTTGTGAAGGCCTATAATTACTTGATTTACAGTAGCATGCGGTGTGCCCGCACAGGCACTAGATGCTGAGAGGACGGCTCCCTCGGGCTAGTGTCGTTAGTACACCCTTTCATTCGGTCTAGAGCCAGACACTGGGTACTCTCTCAAGTGTCTAGGATCAGCATAGCGACCTGGCCACTAACCGAGAGTTAGAGACTCTCGAGGTTTGAAGGTTAAGTTGAGAATCCATACTGAGTTTTATTGGTTGACTGTTTTGAATGTATGCTAGGATGCTAGATGATGTGACTTTTACATATTGTACCCCGGCTGTGAATTCTTACTGAGTGCCTTTGTACTCCCCCTTTTTCTGTGGTTCCTTCCACCAGGTAACTTGGGACAGCACTAGGACGGCTAAAGGAGGAGCAGATGGATCATGGGAATCCGTTATGTCTGATTTCGTTATCCATTATGTTTATTTGTTTTCAGCATAATAAAATGGAGGGGTTTTCTCCTGTTTGAACTTTATAATTATTTTAAGGATGTTTTATAATCTTTGGCCAGAGGCTTAGCTCTATTTAAATTTTATGTGGATTGAACTATTTCAGTTTTGAATAAAGTAGGCATTTGATTTATTTTCAATTTTCCATTGTAAGTTGTGCCTATTGTAATGTATTTGAACCACGCATGATTAGTAAGAACTGGGTCTAGGTTGATTTTAGAAGTCAATTTCTTATAGTTGGTATTAGAGCTAAGAGTCATAGATTCTATAGACTGACCTACTGAGTTAGGTCGTTGGTTTCCATGATCATCAGCACTCCAACATCTGTCAGATATGTCAAAAGTTAATTTTTTTTACGGGTTTTGCTTACAGTACTTGCATCTAGCATACATGTCTTTACTTGTTGTCGGTAGTTCCCCTAGTAGGGCAGAGAGTGCCGCCAACTCCGCCAGTTTAGCAGAAGCCTGTAGTTGAGCCAGACATTCCTAAGGGTGCCGCCAAAGGTGGTAAGTGGCTCAAGAACTTCATGAAGTGGAAGCCCAAAGAGTTTGATGTGTCCGAGAACCCATTGGTCGTAGCAAAATGGTTGGCTCGCCTAGAGTACATCTTTCCCGTCATGGGTTCCCCGGATGTTTAGAGGCCTAGATGTATGTTTTGATCGAGATGGCTATCTAGTGGTGGCAGTCCACCGACGGAGCTAGACTAGAAGGGTCCCCACCAGCCACATGGGACTTCTTCAAGACCGAGTTCTACACTCATTACATCAGTGACAAAGCCCAGCAAGAAATGGTTAAGGCTTTCTCAAATTTGAAATAGGTGGATAATACCATTGCTGGGTACAAGAAAAAGTTTTATGAGTATAGTTATTTTGCCCGAGAACTGATAGTCATTGAAGACCTGAAGATTAGGAAACTTATTGCAGGGCTTAGGGTAGAGGTTGCTCATGATGTTCGAGCACTCGCACCATAAACCTATGCTAGAGCCGTGGCCTTGGCCAAGGCTTACAACGTAGAGTATCAGACCGAGAAAGCTCCAGTTGTAGTAGTTCAGGTATGATCTCAAATTCATGACAGAAAAGAAAGTTTGAGCCTTCTAGGACTTCCTGAGTGGGAGGCCAGCAGCAGTGCCGTCAGGGCCAGTTTCAGAGCAAAGATCAGAGACGACAGCAAGGCCGTCAGTAGGGTGCAGTTAGACAGCCAACCCAGTGTCGAACTTGTCGCAAGACTCAGTACGGTTTCTGTGGAGTATCTCCTAGAGCCTGTTATAAATGTGGTAAAGAGGGGTACATTGCTAGAGCGTGCCCACAAGTTGGAACAGATAACAGACCTGCTCAACAGTAGGGCCGCGTGTTTGCCACGGCTCACCAGGAGGCCAAGAGGATTGACATAGCTGTTGCAGGCACCTTACTTATTTTGGGTCATTATGCATATGTTTTGTTTGATTCGGGCTTGACCCATTCGTTTATCTTTGCATCGTTTGTTAGACAAGCTTATTTGGAATTCGAACCTCTAGGGTTCGAATTGTGTGTGGCAACTCCTTCAAGAGTTAGTATGCTTATTAGTGAGAAGGTTAGAGGTGACCTGATCCAAGTATCCAGAGAGCTTTTAGTGGCTACCCTCATAGTTCTACCTATGAGTGAGTTTGATGTTATCCTTGGTATGGAGTGGTTATCTGAGAACCACGCGTTGATCGATTGTTGCCAAAAAGAAGTCGTGTTTAGGCCGCTCAAGAAGCAGAGCTTCAAGTTTCGCGGTGTCTAGAGTGGAGTTTGCCCGCCGTTGATTTCTGCATTGAAAGCCTATCTTTTGTTAGCTTGAGGAGCTTGGGGTTATTTGGCAAAAATGTTTGGGGAAGGTTTCCCTTCATTGACTGTTGATCAAGTACCGGTAGTTTAGGAGTTTACAGATGTTTTCCCAGAGGAGTTACCTAGTTTGCCTCTATAGAGAGAGGTAGACTTCACTATTAAGCTCGAGCCAGTGACCCTCCCTATCTCGAAGGCTCTGTACTGTATGGCACCAGCAGAACTGAAAAAGTTAAAGGTATAGTTGCAGGAGATGTTAGACAGAGGATTCATCTGTCCGAGTGTGTCCCCATGGGGAGCACCAGTTTTGTTTGTAAAGAAAAAGGATGGTTCGATAGACCTATGCATAGATTACCAAGAGTTGAACAAGGTTATAGTGAAGAATAAGTACCCATTACCTTGTATCGACGATTTGTTCGACTAGCTTCAGGGAGCTTCTATGTTTTTCAAGATTGATTTGAGGTCTGGGTATCATTAGTTGAGGATCAGGGATGCAGACATTCCCAAGATAACTTTCAGGTCAAGGTGTTGTCATTACGAGTTCGTGGTCATGTCCTTCAGACTGACCAATGTCCCAGCAGCATTTATGGACATGATCGATAGAGTGTTCAAGACATTCTTGGACAGCTTCGTCATCGTGTTCATAGACAATATTTTGATATATTCTAAGACCAAGGAGGATCATGCCTTGCACTTGAGACAAGTGTTATAAACGTTGAGAAAGAATAAGTTGTATGCCAAATCCTCCAATTGTGACTTCTAGTTAGAGCAAGTGGCCTTCCTTGGTCACATGGTTTTGAGAGAGGGTATTACAGTAGACCCCGCTAAGATTGATGCCATGAGTTTATGGGCTAGGTCGACTACAGTCGCAGAGATTTGCAGCTTTCTGGGTTTGGCAGGCTATTACCGGCATTTCATCAAGGACTTTTCCGCTAAAGTAGCACTACTCACTCGGTTGACGAGGAAGGGTGTTGATGTAACGGCCCAGTTCTTCATTCCGGTTTCTCAGGTAAGTTCGGTTAGTTTTTCTGATGTTCGGTTGGGCCGTTAGGGCTCTTTGGACCCCTAGGGGCATTTTGGTCATTTTGCC